>CM021101.1:21966343-22076150 GCA_007115665.2 Sequoiadendron giganteum | reverse complement strand
TACTAGATCATCTTCTTCAAATTTTCCATTTATTGCTTTTTTATCAAACAAATACTTCATCTGCGACTGTAACTTTACATTTTGGTTTTGAGCTATTCTTCTTATTTCATCAAGTTCTTCTAGTTTCTCCATTCTTTCCTCCATTGGTTCTGGAACATCTATATCTTCTTGAAGGATAAATTTGTAAATTGACAATAAATTTAGTAAAGGAATCCTAGCCTATGCTACGTACACTAATTCATATGGGAATTTTCCAATTTCCTTTTCTACAGTAATTCTATCTACCCATACAACCAATCTTAACTTTGAATCGCAAGACTTTTTATTTTTACCAAGCATTCTTCTTATGATTTTCAAAAGACTCTTATTGCTGAACTCTACCCAACCATTAGCTTGTGGGTGATATGGGGCAGAATAAGAAATACTAATACCATGTGTACTACAAAAATCTCTAAACTCGTCAGATCTGAAACACATCCCATTGTCTATAATTAATTTTAATGGTGTACCAAAATTGATAATAATGTTATCCATTAAAAAATTGACCACAAATTTACTTGTTGCTTGCTTGGTTGGGACTATTTCTACCCATTTGGTGAAGTAATCAATGGATACCAGTATCCATCTATGTCCTCCACTTGATTTCTCTTGTATCTCTCCAATAAAGTCAATTCCCCATTGATGAAAAGGGGCTTCAACCTGCACAGGCCTCAGTTGTAAAGCTCCCTGATATTTCAATTTGCCTGAAAACTTCTGACATGCCTCACACTTTCTCACATCTGAAAAGAATCATTAAATTTTTTTTTCTAGTAATAACTTTCCCTGAAGATCTTATGTGCAGTTGTCTTTGCAGGAGAATGATCTCCACAAAATCCTTCATGCATTTCTTTTAAAACATGTTTAACTTGAGATTCATCTAGACATAAAAATAATATCCCATCCCTCTTCTTCCAAAAAAAATCACCTTGTATGAATACATACTTAGCTTCCCATAGTTTCAAAGTTCTTCTCTGGTTATCTCTAAAAAAATTAGTGCACTTCATGTTTCTAAGGTAGTACATGATGTTTCTATACTAAGGTGTATGCTCAATACTTGCAATTGCATTTCCTTCATCTTCTACATTGTAAATTTGATTAGCTTCCATATTTGCTTCTACCATTAACTTGGCCAAACCTTGGTCTCTTACCAATTTGGTAATTTTTATTTGTATATAAAATTCTTCGATTTTATTTATCCATCTGCACCTCTTTCCTATTACTTCTGACTGCGTTAAAATATCTTTAACAAACTATGTGAGTAACATAAGCAATCACTTTGGCTCCAACAAGACATGGTCTAAAATCTTTTGTGGATTTTACTAATGCAAAGGCTTGCTTCTCCATTATATGATATTTCAATTCTGACCCTTGCAATGATTTAGTAAATAAGGACACCAGCTGCTCATGTGCATCCTCATTTTTGGTATCATAACAACAACTATAGTGTGTAAGGAAGAAAATGAAAATATCTGAAAAGGTTTTGAAAAATTAGGGGATTTGAGGATAGGGGCTTTCTTGATGGCTTTTTTGATGGATATAAAATCTTCCAATGCTTCTGGATTCCATTCTCTTTTTTTCCCTTCTTTATCATCTTTGATATGGGTTTAACAATTTCACCAAAGTTAGACACAAATCTCCTAACAAAGTTAATCTACCCAAAAAATGACTGGATGGCTTTCATGGTTTTAGGGACAGACACCTTATCTATAGCCTCAACCCTCTAAGGATCTATTCTAACCCCCTCCTTTGACACAACATGTCCTAAGAGTTTTCCCTTTGTGACAAAAAAATGATATTTTTTAGGATTAGGACTAATACCCTATTCCAAAGCTTTGATGAAGATCTTCTCCAAGTCTCCCACATGATTCTCTTCCCTTTTGGAATAAGTAGTTAGATTATCTTGATATACCACCATTATAGCATTGATCAGATCTGAAAATTCCACATCCATGGACCTTTGAAAGGCCGCTCCTGCATTTGTGAGACCAAATGGAATTCTTACATAGACATATGTTCCCTATGGAGTTGTAAAAGCTCTTTTATACTGCTCATATTCTCTGACCTTAGCCTGATTATAACTAGACAAACCATCCATCATAGATAACAACCCACACCTTTTACTTTATGTAGTATAGCCTCCATGTTAGGTAGAGGGTTATTATCTTTGAGGGATGCCACATTTAAATTTTTGAAGTCCACACATAGTCTGATATCTCCATTCTTCTTTCTTATAGGAACCAATTTTGACACCCATGTTGAATGTCTGATTGGTTTGATGATACCTCCATCTCTAAGCTTTGCCAATTCATCTTGCATCTTAGGTTCCAGAGATGGATTGATATGCCTCTACCTTTGTCTGAATGGCTTTGTGTTTAACTTCAATGGAATTTCATGTTGAAAAATATCCTCTCTATACACTTTCAAATCCTCATAAGACCAAGAAAACACATGCTTGTACTTTCTTAGCAATGTAATCAACATTTTTCTAATGGTTGGGCTTATCCTTTTTGCAATATAAACTATTTCAAGTGCCAATTGAGTTACCAGATTTATTTCTTCAATGGCCCCTTTCTTAACAAGTGTCTACTTCATGAGAGAATGATCATTCCCATCATAAACCCTTGCCAATGCGACAAGCCCTTTGGGAAGCTTGTTGGTTTTGAGTTGAAAAACTTCCTTACTAAGCACAGTATGTTTTCCATCTAATTTTTCCACAAGAGAATTGAAATCAATCTTCTATGCTTCATGTTGTTCAATACAATGAAGAAACTTCAAAAGGTCAGTATCATAATTAAAAACCTGCTAGGCTATATATGTTGTCAGGGACAACAGGTCTTGTTTTGACTTCAACCTGAGATACCCCTGCTAAAGTGATATCATCTTTCTTTAAGGATACATTAGCCAAAAAATCAGCCATGAAATTTTCATATCTATCTATCCAATCAATTGAAAATGCATCAAATAGTTCCACTATATCCCACACAACATTTCTATATTGTTTCATCCTTTTGTTCTTTGCAGCATATTTCGATCTAAATTGTGACAGAACTAGCTCAGAATCACCCCAGACAGACAACAATTTAATCTTATGTTTGACAACCATGTTCAAACCAATCAACAAGGCTTCATACTCTGCCAAATTATTTGTACATTCAAAATCCAACAAAAATGAATATTTAAATTTTGTACCTTTAGGTGATATGATAACTATCCCAATGCCATTACCTTCTTGACTACATGCTCGATTAAAGTACATTTTCTACACACCTTTTTGATTTTCAAAAATATGTTTATCAATTGGGTCTTTGTTCACTAATTCAGGCTAGGATAATTCCACTCTAAAATTCCCCAAATCTACATCACAGAAGCAATTAAGTTTTTCTTGAGGAACACACTCAAAAATTTGATTCATTCTTGGCTCCCTATATAACTTCACCTCTTCACCATTTACTCGTATTATGGCATATGACAAATCAATCTGCACATTACCTCCAATGACTGTAGTCCATTGTCTTGATAGGAGCATTCCAAACTAGGGAGGTGTGTCAATTACAACTATATCAATATTATAGGTAGCTTGTGGGTAGGTTGCTAATATTACTTCCACATTCTTCATTATTCCCACAACCGAAACATGCCTTCTATCCATGGCGTAACATTTACCTCCTTCCACATCTATCAACATAGAAAGCTATTTCATTACCCCTACTAGCATTATATTCAAGGATGCACCTGAATCTATCATGCAATTTCTCACTAAATTGCCACAAATGAGTAAGGTGGTGAAGAATGGGTCCACCTATGGTGTGTTCATTAAGCGGGCTTTTGGAAATTTTATCTCCTTCCTCTTATTGGTGAATTCAGGGACCTCTTAATTTTCAAGGTTTATATTTTGATTCCCATTAGACATCAATTGGATGGAACTCTCCCTATACTCCTTAAGTTTCATGATTTCAAGTAATGGGACATATATTTTTAATTGAGATAAAGTTTGTATGAAATCAAAAGATGTACCTTCATCTTTGATCATCTTCTTAGGTTCTATCAATTCTCATTTGTTCTCCCCATTTTCCCCTTTGCATGTTTGACTTGGATTTTGTTTATCCATGATGACTTCCTTACCTTCCTCTTTAGGAGCACACTTTTGTTCTCCTTTATCAGATTTCTTATCACTTGTCTTCTTTGATATCTCATTTGATACCTTTTTTATTTTTTATAAACACTCCTCTAGGAACACCTTCATCTTCATTCACTATTCTGTTCGTCAACCGATATTTACTTCTGGCTTCCTCCACCACTGAAATAGTCAATATTTTAATCTCTTCTTCACTTGGTATCCTTATACTCCACCTACTAGTCTGTCGTGATGCAATAGGGGGATCTTGTTCATTTTTAGTATCTTCATAGTCAGAAAAGACTTGTTGTTCACCCATATGAATATTGTATTTCTCATGATTAACATCATACTCATATCCTCCTTCCTTTGAAGATGAATACTCCTACTCTAGAGAGTTAAGAGTGTGGGAAGTTAAATAGATATTGTGCACATTAGAATACACCAATGAAACATTAAATTGAAGAAACTGAATTAAAAAAAGTAAATGCAAACTCTAAACCACAGTTTCTTCAAATTCGTCCCATTGTCCTCTATCTCCAAGGATTCATTTCAAGATGCTTGCTCTCACTTGTTTAAAACAACAGCTTGTAGAATGGTAGATTGAGAGAATGAGATTAATGAAAATGCATGTACATTGCTAAAAGATTTAAGCTATGAAATTGAAATGCTATGAATGTGGCTATAGTAACTACACATGAAAATATGAGATTCAAGGTCCTTTTCCACTCATAAGAGGGTTGTATTTATAGATTTTTGAAGGTAGGAATTCAATTGGCCAAGATCGACGGTTGAGTTCAAACCTGTTAAAATGAACAGTGAGAGATCGAGAATTTGAAAAGGAGATGGAATTTTAAGAGACGGATGGAGAATGAAGAGACAAATTGAAAGGTGTCTCTCATAATTAAATAAATAAATATTCAATTATGTGTGAGAAATGAAAAGGCTTTAATTAAATATTGAAAATATTTAATTATGTGAGAAGAGGAAAAATCCTTTTTAATTAAATATTGAAAATATACAATTTTATGAGAAGAGTGGGAAATTTAGAAAGTGTTTTAATTAAATATTGAAAATATTTAACTAAATGTGGAATGAAGAATATCATTTAAATTTAGAATTTAAACTTGTGATAATTAATATAAATAAATTGTGAAATCTATTTATTTAATTAAGAGGATGATAGCATTAATTAAATAAACTTATTTATTTAATTAAATTAGAAGAATTGGAAAATGAACAATATAAATAAATAATTAAATTTATTTATATGTAGATGACTTAAGAATATTAATTAAATAATTCATATTTAATTAATTAACAGGTTTGGTTAACCGTGCACATTTTTAGATGTGTACATTTTGCCCCTCTTTGAAGTGATGTGTTTTACGCATTGCTTCAAAGAATTTGCCCCTGATTTTTAGAAATTACTAATGCTATATGCCCCCTGAGGTGATGAATCAGATAAAGATGATTTTTGGAAATTTTTACTGATTTTCTATCTAATTTATTAACCGATAAAGATGATTTGTCTCAAAGTTGTTTTGACCAGGCTTGATTGGATATTCAATTGTTGATCTGATACTTGATAATTGACACATGTTGCTTGTTTTCTCAAAAAAAGTTGATTTCCCCCAACGAGTTCAAGATTTTTCCCCTAGTCTAGGGTGAGACACGACCATTTTATTGATGAAAGCATATGATTTATTGATTTTTCTTTGGAATATTTTTTTTTTTTTGAATTTTGATGTTTTTGATTTTTTTGGATTTTGATGATTTGGATATGGACATGCATGATGATATTAGTGATTTGTTTTGAGATTTTGTTGAAAAACAAGCTAAGGTTGATTGATCAGATTGATGGATTGATAGTTTGACTAAGTGTGTTAAGTCAAATGAGGTGATAATGGAATTGTTGATTTGGCTAAGTGTGTTAAGCCAAACAAAGATGATAATAAATTTGTAAACCCATGGAAGTTGTGTTATCCTAGAGTAAACTCATTCACAAGATGATAGTTTGACTAAGTATGTTAAGTAAAAAAAGGTGATAATTGATTGGATTTGATTGATCAAGATTGATGAAGCTTGATTTGGAACAAAATTATTTTGATGATTTGATGTTACACTGACACACAAGTTAGATGTGACTAATATGAATTGTTCAGATTGATGTTCGATGAAAGATAAAGCTTGATAAGGAGTGTCTTCCTGTGAAAATATTCCATGGGCTAGTGATTTGGATCTTTTGGCTTGCAAATCCTTGACCAATTTGATTTTACATCTTCCAATGTTTAGATCACCACATAAGTTGGAGGATATATATCAAGATTCATTCCTGAAGCAAGATGTAAACATTTGCCCCCAATGTCTAGCAATGTTTGAACGACCATGGGTGGATTCTTGAATAGGTGTATGGATAGATACTGTAAGCATGCAAAGGATGCCAAGGATTATCTTGTGACAAGATAAGGTGTTCAAATAGAGGAATGCTCATTCAGATAATTATTCAAGGCTCAGATAATGTTTGGATTGGATAGGATCAATGAAAATGACCCATGTCAAGATGATTACCATAAGCAAGTGTAAAGTGTTTACCAAACTTTTTTGAGATCAAGATAATGTAAATAGATGGTAATGGGCTAGATAAACGGTTCATGGATGAACAGATGATATGAATAGAATGTTGGCTTTAATATGGATGAGATAAGATGATTTCTCTTGAATTGGTGCATGTAGATGGTCGATTCTACACATGATGCATGTTTGCCAGGTTTTCATCATGGTACCTGTCCAAAGCGCCATCAAAGTGGTTTTCGCTAGAGGACGATTTTTTTCTTTACTGTTTTCAATCCTTTTTTCTGATTTTTTTGGATTTTTGTATTTTTTGAGAGATTTTAAACTAATGTTGAACCACCTAGTGGTGCTGATGTTGATGCTTCTATCATAATTTTCCATCGATATCCTCCTTGAAGAAGCTGCTTTGCCAAGATACGTGCACTTGAATGCAACTTTTGAGATCCTTGATCTACTTTGTTGATGCTGGAGTTAACTTCATTTTTGTGCCCACATCACGATAGAGTGCCTTTTGAATCCTTATGATGAATAGTTTTTGCCAACACATGGTTAATGAAATAATTGGTTATCATGCGTGGAGGCATGGATGGAGTGTGTTTAGGAATAAAAGTTGGATTAGTTGAAAGTTTGGAACCTTTGACCCTCCAAACTTTTGAAGATGAGTAGTGATGAGTGGATATGGAAGTGTGCATGGAATTAGGACCAACTGCTTGATACACTTTGTATGTTGCTTGAGAAGCTTTCTTTTTCCTTTGTGAACATCTTTGATGGATACATGCCTATTTTTTATTTTTCCCCATAGTTTCTTTGACTGATGGAGTTTGATAGGGATAATCTTTCTTTGTATTTTTTGGTATCCAAGTGTATTTGATTTGCCTGATATGATTCTTAGCTTCTTCTTCTTTGATAATGTTCTTCATTTTTTGATTCAAGTCTTTCTTTTGATGTTGGTCCCAATTTGTGGATGGGGTGATAGGTGGATGAAGATTCATGACGTGGTTAGTTTGTAGTATTGGCATTGGTTTCATCATAAAGATTCTTTGTGCCCTCTATGTTGACATTTGCTTGAGACAAAGTTGCCCCCATTTTTATGAAAGTATTACTGATATGTTGAGCTCCCTTGATGGTAGAATATCCAAGGCTTTGACACTTAGGATTTCCACTAATCTGTACTGGTTCTAGGATAATTTTTTCATGTAGGCCTAATCCTCTACCTTGATAATTTATCTGCTGAAAAATCCTATTTGCAAAAGGATATGATTTACCTTGGAAACAAGGTCCTAATCCTTCTCTGCTCTGTGGTGGATCTTCAAAAGTGACAACTTCCTTATTGATAAGATAATTTTCCCTTACAAAGGTGAGTGATCTAAGTTTATAAGTGATATGATCTTCCATAAGTGGGATGAATGCCTGATTGGTATGTTTATCTTGATCTTGTGAGATATCGGATTGTAGTACTCCTTCAAGAGGTGTTGATGCTTCATTCTCCTTGTGAAAGTGTTCCTCATGATTCATTCTTGATATGCTTTCACATGATGTTTCTGATTCACAACTTTTGTAGAAGCCTTCTTCATGACCCATTTCTGACATGTCTCAGGATTTATCTATATTTTCACCATGTGTATAAATGTTAAGAGTAAGAGACTCTTGTTCCTTGGTAAGAGTATGAGACTCGTGTTTTGAATGACGATCATCTATGTGTCCATCCACGGTTGAGTTCAAACCTGTTAAAATGAACAGTGAGAGATCGAGAATTCGAAAAGGAGATGGAATTTTAAGAGACAGATGGAGAATGAAGAGACAAATTGAAAGGTGTCTCTCATAATTAAATAAATAAACATTCAATTATGCATGAGAAATGAAAAGGTTTTAATTAAATATTGAAAAACATTTAATTATGTGAGAAGAGGGAAAAGCCTTTTTAATTAAATATTGAAAATATTTAATTTTGTGAGAAGAGTGGGAAATTTAGAAAGTGTTTTAATAAAATATTGAAAATATTTAACTAAATGTGGAATGAAGAATATCATTTAAATTTAGAATTTAAACTTGTGATAATTAATATAAATAAATTGTGAAATCTATTTATTTAATTAAGAGGAAGATAGCATTAATTAGATAAACTTATTTATTTAATTAAATCAGAAGAATTGGAAAATGAACAATATAAATAAATAATTAAATTTATTTATATGTAGATGACTTAAGAAAATTAATTAAATAATTCATATTTAATTAATTAACAGGTTTGGTTAACCGTGACCATTTTTAGATGTGTACAGATATTATGGTCTTCACCATCATCATTTTCCACCATGTCTTCTTCTGGTATTGACTGAGCTGTAACACAATGCTCTGGGGAGTGTGGTGCATAATAAACTGAGCACCAGGGACTCATATCCACCATACATGATCCTTTCCTTTTTAATGGATCCGGTGTTTCTTTATTTCTTGGTCTATCACTTACTGGATTTCGATCCTTCCAATTTGTATTATAAGGCATGTCTTGCAACCTTGGTCTTTCATTGTTATATGTGTTTTCTTGTCTATTTGGGGGAGCATATGGGGGAACCCTATGGTTTTCGCTTTTAGAAAAGATCCCTACAACCTTCCTATTATTCTCAATAGTCAACACTATCTTTTGAGCTTTAGCGAGATTCCTAGGATCTCTATTTCTCAATTCATAGTCTGTCTTGGGATCAAAGGCTTTCAAATAGATACTCAATGCAGCAGGATCAACAAAATTGGATGCCTGAGGTACCTTATTATGAAATTTAATAAACCTTTGGTTAAAGTCATAGGCTGACTCATTTTGATGTTTTTGGATAGTCACTAACTCATGCAAAGCAAAGTCTGATGCACACTGATTCCCTTACTATTGAAGAAAATGTTCATAAAATACATGAATGGATTAAATGAATGTTGTCGGTAAACTGTTAAACTAGTCCCTGACATCTTCAGTCAGTGACTTCATAAATAATCTCATGTTTACATCCTCATATTGTATATCTAGGTCTTAAATATATGCATTAAAGTTTCTTAGATGCTCCTCGGTTGTGACTGCATTACTTCCTGTGAACTTTGGGACTAGGTTTCTCTAGTTGTTGTCCAAAGGGTATGGGTATATCTAAAATCCAACAAGATCAAATTGTCTAATCATGGTTGTGTATTGTGGAGGGGGATTCTGGTAATGTTGGTGTTGGTACAATGGATTAGTATTTTCCATATACTTCTAACCTTGTGGGGGTACATATTACTGATGAGGAGGTGGTTGAATACCCTTATGCTGTGGTGGAGCATTTTGATGTGCACATTGGTTCTTTGGCTGATTTCTTTGGGCCTGTGGGGAATTTTATGGTCTCATGTTATTTTTATGAGGGGACATATATTTGGGTGAGTCAACCATTGGTGTTTTAACTTGATCCTTTTGCAATTTCAATTACTCAAGCTTTCTCATTGTCTGAAGATCTCGCTCATATTCTTCTCTTGATCTTTCTATTTTTTGCCTCATGCGTTCTAACTATACATCTACCTCATTTTGGGTCATGAGTTCATGATTTTCTTTAGACACTTCTTCATATTCAAGTCCCTCCTCAAAAAGTGCTATTTTCTAATCATATTCAAACTCTCTTCTTTTTTTAGCCTCACAATCAGCCACGAACTCATCATCCCTCTCATGGTTCATTTGCCAGAGGGGTTTTCTCTTCTCTTTTGGAGTGTGAAGTTCTTCAGATGGGATTTTTAATTTGTTAATGCATCATATGAATTATTTTTTTCCACCAGTGGTTTCGATGTTTTTTTTTTTGTTGCTGGGCCCCAGTCATCAAACACTTTCTTGTTTTGATCATTCTTAGAATTCCACTTACTTTTATCATTAGGACCATCATTATCTTTGTATAAAGATCTTCTTCCTTTCATGTTGTGAGTAATCATGATGGTCTAAACTCTAGGATGATTTCTTTCTGATTTGTATTTTATTTTATTAGTCTCAATGCCTTTGTTCATTCAGAGTCACCACCCACTTTTTCTAAAAGTGAGAAAAATGTTATTATTTTACCTAGCGGAGTCAAATTTTTCAGATTTCTTTAACTATGATTCTCTTTTAACGAATCTATATGGAAAGGCTGCTTGCCACCAAACTTCTCTCAAGTTTCCCCAGTAGAGTCACCAATTTGTTGAGTCAAAAAAATGCAGGTTTGAACCACGAGAGGTTTCCAAGCTCTCACAATGTTATTGAATAACTAACAAGGCCAACCAATATAGTTGAACCTTCTCCTCTTAATGCTCTAAAAAACCTAGGTGGGTATACCTATGTGAATGATGTAGATTTTAGATTTTACTTCCTACTGGACCTATATATCCGCAATGGCAATCTAACAGTGGAGAAATATGATTCAAATTTGGTATAAATTATATATACAATATCAGATAAAATTTGGTATAAATAGTATATGAAATATGAAGGTGAAGCCTGATATGTTTGATTAATAGATATTAAATGAAATGAATAAAATTACATGATGAAATATGGAAGACCAGTGCCTTGTTGGGTAAAACAAAGTCAAATGAAATTCTTAGATGAGTGGTTCCTATCTAGAAAGTTCTCTAATTGTTTGGCACACACATATGATTTTATAACTGGTATAAACATGCAGGAATATGATTGACAGACCGTACTTGATGTAGAATATCAATCCTAACTATTTGATTCTTCTTAATGATCCAAATAACATTCCCAGATTACTGTAATTAACTAAAAGGAATTTAATTCTTCATTAAAGAAACCAATTAATCAAATCACATAAATACAAAAAATGTGCATTGATAAATTAAACATATACTTGATATTTCAACTTAAATAATCAAGAAACATCAGACTGGAGACAATCAAATAATTGCAGAAATCCAACAAACAACTGATACCAGAATGAAGCCACCAATTCAATAGTCTTTCATTATCTTTCTTAAAATTTATACATGCAACATAGACTTCTTGAATGCAAACATTCTAAAAATATTATGCTTGCCACAATCTATCCCTCTTCTAAAATCTTCTACCTTACAACTGATTTTTTACAAGTATTTATACAATTAATTTTAAGGGTCACGACCCTTCACTATCTATTATAGAAGTTCACATTTTTCTGACAAAAATTAAAACATTTAATTATATTGCCTTATCAGAAAAATTAAATATTTTAAATTATATTTTGATGTCTTTTATTTTTCCTTTTATATCCTTTCTGACCCTTATTCTTTATTTTATCGACACTTTATACCTTACCTTGCCTTTATTTTATCGCATTATACATTACTACAAAGTCTCCCTTTATGCCTACCGCTCTACCATGGTCAAACTGTCTGCACCCCGTAGTATAGTGGTTATTTGATTTTTCCATACTCTGCCTTTTCCACCACTCTACCATGGTCATATTTTTTGCACCTCACCATATGGCGGTTTGATATTAACCATCAAATTTAATTTTTTATCACCTTACTGTAGTTACCAATTTTTCTAGCTACGGCACCACACCATCCACTTTTTTCCATCGCCTTCACTATTACCGCATTACCACGGTCACTATGTTAACTGCACGTGATATAGCGGTTGGTATTTACTATCTCCAATAGTCAGAACTGACTCTCCACCACATCACCACAGTCATCATGATAACAACCAATGGTATCATGATGATGTCTTAGACCGTCACCTCCGCTGCTATCCACCATGTACCGTGACCACCGTGGTCTAATTTCACACCATGTATAGTATAGCGGTAACTGCTTACTGACCACTATGATCATTGTTTAATAACTGACCAACACAGTCATTGTGGTCTATGGTTTGATTGTGCACAGTACCATGATGGCCCCTCTGTTGTATGTGCCACAACTGTTAACTATTTTCCCATTGATGATTATCCATTTACCTTCACCGTCATACGATGAGCCACCCTCAAAGGGGTCGTGATATAGTGGTAAAAAGTGTTGGCTTATAGAAAATGACTAATATGGTAATGGTGAAGGGTTTTCTTAGCTCTAATAAATGTGGTGAAGTGAAAAATTTTAGGAGAAAGATAGGACAAGAGTATAAATAAATAAAATCCCTTAGTGTATTGATGGAAAATTTAGGCTAAAATGGGAAAAAACCTTAGGGATTTTTGGGTTATAACAGGATGCAATACCATCTATCTTGCATAAATATATTAAATTAATTTGTAATAATAAACTAGTCATAGTCAAGACTGACCCTGAGGTTATGCACTTGTGTGAGATGGTAGTTTCTGGTTAAACTTTGGTTGTGCCTTCTCTTTTTCCTTCATTGTCTTCTAATGTGTTGATGTTTACTCCAATAGTACCTACTACAAAGGATACACTTGAGATAAATGTCCTTGAAGAAGATCCTCCTGAAGCGAGAAATCTTAAGTCTTCTCCTTCTACCTCTTCTCAAGAAAGTGCATATCTTGGTGATGATTGAGGTCCCTTAGATTTTACAGATTCCTTCATTTATGAATATAAAGTCAATCTGGTCCGCTTAGACCTTTCAAAAAAATCATTCACACTCATTATCGAAGATGGTTACTATTCTATATTGCAGGATAATGTGAATGTGAATTGTAATGTTCTTAGTGTTCATCCTCATTCTTAAGCGGATGATTATGCTTTCTGCTAAAGAGGACACTGTTGATAGTCCTATCAAGAAGGATGATGATGATCCCATAGAAGAGTATGTTCTTCCTTACTGGAATGATTCTCTCTATGAGGATCCCCCTCTTCTCATGATTTTCAAACACGTTATTGCCCCAACTTTAAGCTCGTCTCTAAGTATGGCTATGAGTGTAAAGGTTGTGGGTGTAATGAACAAGGAATATAGGTCCCTATAGAATCTATGCATCGTAAGCATAGCTTGGGGCTTTGTTGCTTGAATAAACAATCTAAGTGGAAACCATGGTTGAATTTTGACATGATGTCTGCTCAACCTGATTCTCATGGATTTGTCCATCATCCTTTTTCTTCAATATTCATATCTTTTTCTTGTGAGAAGTCAAACTTTTTTCTACAAGAGAAAGGGTTTCCTCCCACTCCTCATCCTTTATCTGAGCAAGAGCATATTTTATTGTGGCTTCTAAAATCTCACTTGATTACTCTTCCTCCTCCTACACGTAAGAAATATCATAAGCATGATAAAGTAAAACATTCTTTCTGTGCATACCATTGAGCATCTAGCCATTCCACTAGTGAATGTAAGACCTTGAAGGATAAAATACAAAAAACTTCATGATTTAGGTGTTCGTTGATACACCTTCCTTTTCTTTGCATGACAAGTGATATTGAGGTTTACCTCTATCCAATTCTAAGTATCCTGCATGGTCTACTCCCCTGTACGTTGGGGGTAATGATTACTTTTTTTGGAGATGTGTGTCTTTCTTAAGGACCCCCTCCCTCTCTTCTCTATGTATTTCAAATAAAGCATCCCTTGAGTAGACCCCCTTTTGAAGGGTTCCTGAGGGACCTATTTGAAAGATTTTCTCTCAAGTAGATTCCATGAATTCTAGCTTGGGGGCAGCCTAACTAGACTTTACTTTACTTTTCAAATAGTATGTCCCTTGAGTGGAGCCCTCTTCCTTTTGAAGGGTTGATGAGTGACCCCTTTGAAAATCTTCCAACTTGATGACAGTTTACATGACTTCCTACTTGCTTGCTCTGTAGGATTGAGAACCTGTAGAGCTCCTTCACATCGGTGATACAAGTTTTCCTACTCAAGCGGGGATTGCTTTTATCAATTTTACTCAGTAATATGGGTTTCCTCCTTGAATGAGGATTTATTTTATCGCTTTTAATTTGTGATACAGGTTTCCTCCTTGAGTGAGGATTTCTTTTATCACTTTTACTTTGTGATACAAGTTTCCTCCTTGAGGGGGGATTTTTTTTATCACTTTTACTTTATGATACATGTTTCCTCCTTGAGTGGGGATTGATTTTATCACTTTTAGTTTTTGATACAGGTTTCCTCCTTGGGTGGGGATTGATTTTATAAATTTTAATTTGTGATACGGGTCTTCTTCCTCAAGTGGGGATTGCTTTGATCACTCTTGCATTCATTTATATCTTTCTCTTCTCAAATTGTATATACTAGATCAAGGATCTACATCTTCTTCATCCCGAGTATTTGATTTCCTTTCTTTAGCTTCATAGTTTTGTGGAGCTATCAAGTCCTTTTCTTTTCCCGCACTCTTAGGTTTGCCAGATTGCGGTCTGCTTCCTTGATAGTTTAGGTATAATTTTCTAACACTACTACTTCTCTAATCAATTTTTTTGAAGAACTCATCAATATTCATGCTTGCTAAAGTGGGTGGGAAATGTATAGGAGTGAATTTTCACCTCTAACAAAAATTCCCCTTTTACCCTTCTCCACTTTAGAAAACCAAACTCAGAGGTTTAATTCTACCTAAGCCTACTACCTTTGTGTTGGAGTGAAATTGCACTAAGAGCGGGGGGGGGCTGAATCAGTGTTTAAACCATCTTAAACAAATTTAAACTGAAACTAAAAAGAGACATACATATGTTCTCATTTTAATGATAGTGCCATTCATGTAATTGAATGCAATCATACAAATTGAAAATGAGTAATGTAACATTGCATTTTAAAGTAGTAAGGTACTGAAGCAAAAGAGACACAGAGACACAAGATATGCTCAGTGGAAAACCCTCCTGGGGTAGAAAAACCACTCCTAAACCTACTGCCTTTTTCAGGCTTTTATTTCTATAATTTATTTTGACAAAGCCTCAAAGGATGATTTTTGAGCACCAACTCAAGGAGCACCAACCCCTCTATTTAGAGACACCAATCTCTCTATTTAGAGGCACCAATCTCAAGGAGCACCAACCCCTTTCTTGATTTTAATAGAACATACAATACTACAGAGGATCTCTTTGTTTCACTTGATTTCTGTCAAGTGCCTCTTGATAGACAAAACATAGAAGTTTCAAAAGTCAGAAATGACTCTTCAGAATTCCATGCATTATCTAATCTCGATGCATCTTGAGGATAATCCTATCTTTGTTACAATACAGTCTCATCAAACTGTTTTACAATTATTCATACTTTCTTTCTTTTTCACCCTTTTTGATTTTCAATGTTTTCCCATACAGAAAACTACCAGTCTGAATACACACTTTGTTTTCCAAATTTTCAGCATCAAAGCACAAATAGACTTCTAGATCCCTTTATAGTAATACCCTTATTTTTTATTTTTGATATTCTGACATCATTGAACCCTAAACCACTGGTTTTTCCTTTTACAAAGAAGGACATTACTCTTCAGAAGTATTACAACTGTTACTCAAAAATTTACATACTAGAAGGTTATTGCAAGGTTGTATTTGAGGTTTCATAATAACTGTCAGGGTAGATATAATGTAACAGTGATCACACGGGAGAGATTATTTCAATCTATTGAAGATAGGATAGAAATGACCAAGAATGGAAGAGTGATTGAGCAAGTCTTCACTAGAAGCCTGTATATGCAGAGCTTAAACAAAAATGACACAAGATCTATAATAAACCAATTCTTCAATTGTCATGTAGAAGCAAAACAATTATTCCTTATTAGCCTTATCAGAGAAGGTAATGGTTCTATAAAGATAAAATAGCTGAATAGTTGTGAGGACCAAAAAAGAATTTTCATAAGCGATTTACCAGAACCGTAGAGTAGCTGAGCAACCCGAGCCACATTTCTATTTCGAGTATTCACCCGATGCCAAGAACCTGATAAGAGAAACGACCATAGTGATGGTCTTTCAAGCTTCTCGATTCACTATACAAGAGTTGCAGAAAAACAACAGTGGAATTCATAGTGAAATGGTCGAGAGAGATTCCATGGAGGAGACAAGATTAGGGTTTCAAACCCTCGAACAATAGCATAATGATTTGCCCTAATTTCCATATGAAATCCTTTGCAAAAAAATGATAGCTTTTGGAGTCCGAGAGGACTAACATTAAAAATTCGAGATCACATAACATACTTTGGAAACCGAGAAAGATCTGACATTTTATGCCTTACTGCACTACCGCGGCTTCCATTTTACCATCCTGCGGTACTACGGTAACAAGCTTTCAAACTGCCAATAGTTTCACTGCGTTACCACAATTCCCTTTCTATCTACCTGTGGTATGGTGGTAGCGGTTTACTAACCGCTAGCATCTTCCACCGCGTTACCATGGTTAACATTCTGATAGCCCGTGGTATAGAGGTAACTGTCTGGCTCATCCCTGGCGGTTACCACCACGTTACCGTGGCTTCCTTCCAGACTGCCCATGGTATAGCGGTAGTAGTCTTGTTAGCTGCTAGTGGTTTACACCACGTTACCTCGACTAGCTTTCTGACAGCCCGCGGTATAGCGGTAACTGTCTTGCTAGCTGTTAGCTATCTTCACCGCATTACCGCGGTTGCTCTCTTAGCTGTCTGTGGTACTGTGGTAAGATGTCTGCGGTCTTACCAAACATATGTTGACAAGCTCATTTCCATTTGACCATAGTTGACTGTTGTTGGTTTTAAGGCCTAAGTCGATATTAATCATTTTGACTTGAAGTAAATTCACATAGGAGATCAATTTAAATCCCTTTAACCAAGACCGATTTTCCATCACATATTTTTTGTCAAATGCCGTATATTTTGCAATGTAACATACTTTCCAAAGCTTTGTGAAGTATAATAAAGGCTAATCTCATTAAGAGTTTAGACTTCCATTAGCACAAAAATGATCTCCTTATTATTCTAAGAAACAAGCTGCACCATGTGAACCATTAACAATTTCAGGATGCAAGAGCTTGATCAAGCCACACTATAACAACCTCTATAGAACTCAACAGGCACTTGTAATCTACACATGAACCCAAGATATTGGAGCCACTTAATATAATATAATCAATGAAGTAAATGAGCCAATCAAAATATGAATCAAACCATCAAGATGCCAGATAACCATAGGATGACATCAAGGACAAAAAAGCATAAGATGGATTCAACAAACTCCCCCTTTGTCCATGATGGAAAAATTGAGCCACCAAACCAAAGATAAAGAATTGTAACCAGATGCTCAAAAATCTCCCCCTTTTTGACACAAGGATAAAGGGAGACCAACAAAAGATAATCTAGAACCAACTATGACAGGCCATCAAACTACATAAAGAACCTTTGAGCAGCAAGTATAAGCTACAGGAAGAGTTAGCCAACTCCCCCTATCACCAAGATAGACTGATTAAGATAATAAAGATTGAGAGACCACTCCCAATCGAGACCGAAGTCTCTCAAAGAAATCTTTGGCCAAAGCTTTTGTAAAAATGTTAGCAACCTGAGCTTGTGTAGGAACATATTGCATGGATACCTCATTAGCCAACACCTTTTCATGAAGAAAATGAAACTTTATAGCTATATGTTTAGTTTGAGAGTGCATATCTGGATTTTTTGAGATATTTATTGCTCTAGTATTGTCACATAGAATAGTAATTGGTTTTGGAATTTCAATACCCATATCTGATAATGTCTATGACATCCAAATTACCCGAGTACAGCAAGAAGTGGCAGCTATATATTCTACTTCAGT
The DNA here is from genome assembly GCA_007115665.2 of Sequoiadendron giganteum. Classification (NCBI taxonomy): domain Eukaryota; kingdom Viridiplantae; phylum Streptophyta; class Pinopsida; order Cupressales; family Cupressaceae; genus Sequoiadendron; species Sequoiadendron giganteum. The sequence continues at coordinate 22,057,816 of CM021101.1, read as the reverse complement.
AGTGGATAGAGAGATAGATTCTTGCTTTTTGTTGTGCCAAGCCACTAAACGATCACCAAGAAAGAAAGTAGCACCACTGGTGCTTTTCCTGTCATCTAGACATCCTGCTCAGTCAGAATTAGTATAAGCTATTAAAGAGAAATCATTGCTTCTAGGATACTAGAGTCCATAATCAATTGTTCCTTGTACATACTTAAGGATTCTTCTCACAACATTGATATGAGATTCTTTAGGAGCAGATTGAAAATGAGCAACCATGAAAAAAACTTACATTATGTCAGGTCTTGAGGCTATTAAATACAATAGGCTACCTATCATAGACCTATAATCAGTTGAATTTACTGCAGGGGAGTCATCAACAAACAACATGAAGTATTTCTCACCATTTATGGATCTAGTCCTTGTAGGACCACATAAATCAGTATGAACAATTTGCAGAGGCTTTGTAGAAAAGTGTTCCTTGGAATTAAAGCTTACCTTGGTTTGCTTTCCTTTTAGACACTCTTTACAAATAGCTTTGTCAAGTTTTCTAAGAGAGGGCAGACCTCTTACATTTTGATTTTTGCCAATTCTGACCATATTGTCAAAATTAATGTGGCCTAGTCTCTTGTGCCACAACCAACTTTCTTCAACCTGACTCATTAAGCATATACCCTGGTTGTTCTCATGTACAGAGGTGTCTAGTAGGTTGTAGACATTTCCTTTAGTCCTCCTTCCAACAGCAATAGCTTTACCTGACTGGTTTTTGATTTCACATCCTTGTGAAGTGAATAGGACTTGATAGCCACTGTCACATATTTGAATGACACTCAGAAGGTTGTGTTTTAACCCTTCTACATAATAAACATTTGAGATTGGAGTGTCTTAATTTAGCAATAAAGAACCTTTTCCTCTGATCTGAATTCCAGAGTTGTCTCTGAACTTTACATACCCCCCAACATAGTCTTCTAGATTTGTAAATTTTTATTTATTATCGGTCATGTGGTTTGAATAGCCACTGTCTAGGACCCATAGGTCCTTCTTCTTAGAATGGAAAGCAATTTGAACAAGCATAGTCTGTTCAATGTTGTTTACTGCTTTGGGTTTCCAAACTTTGATGGTTTTCAGCTGTTTATTTTGCTGATCATCATTGCATTGCTTTGTTGAATGACCCAAAGATTTGCAAGTAAAACATCTAATCTGTCTTGCAAAACCATGATTCTACCTAAAACCAAATCTAGGAGTTCTAGCATTCACAAATCTGCAAGAATTTACTTTGTGACCAAACATATTGCAGAAGTAGCAATACACATAAAAGAGAGGGTAGGAGAAGTAAACCATTCTATTTCTTCTTAAAGGATGAATGTGATCCTTGACAAACTCAGAATGTTTGTGTTTAGGTTTTTTGTTTTCAACAGCAGTATTGTTCTTCTCATTGTGATTTGAGCATTCACCTTTAACAAAGCCAATGCCAGATTTGTCTTTGTTTAATTTATGTTTAGTAAGCATCTCATTCAGTTTGAGAGTGCTTTCATACTTTTCAATATTCTTCCTAAGATCTACAATCTCATGTTCAAGATTCTGAATTTCTTGATCTTTGGAACTTATGTCAATGCGAAGACAATCTTAAACTCTTTTGGATTCTTCTAGTTGAGTTTTTAGAGAAATTATCTCAAGATTAATGAGTTGCTCTTTTGAGTTGTCTTGGACAACATTCTGTTCTTGAGCATGCAATTGTTTCTTAAGTTTTCTCAGCTCTTTTAGAGCACATCTCAGTTCTCCTTCATAGTCCGCTTCACCTTCTTCAACATCATTGCTGTTTGTTTCATCTTGCTGAATGATTTCAGCCATGAAGAGATTTTCATCTTCTTCATCTAGAGAGTCTTTGGATTCAGAATCTGTTTCATTTTTGCTGAAAAAACTTTTCTTCTTTTTGAAGTTAAATTTCTGTTTGGGTCTGTAGGCCTTTTTCTTGTCAAACTTTCATATTTCTCGTTCTCACTATTTGTGTCACCATAGGGACACTTTGCAGCAAAGTGACCTATCTTGCCACAGTTAAAGCTTTTGAAGGGAAGCTTTCCCTTATACTTTGTAGAACCCTTTTTGAGTTTTCTTACAAAATGGGATTCTTTAGAATCAGAAAATTCTGATTTAGAAAGCTCATCTCTTTCTTTCCTCTCAGCATTAAATGCTGCTTCTTTTATAGAGGTGTTGTTTTTACTGATCCTAATTTCATAGGCAATCAAAGTGCCTTGTAAACTGTCAAGGGTAAGCTGAGAAAAATGTTTTTTCTCTTCTAGAGTAGCTACTTTAGCTTTAAATTTAGTTGGCAAGGTTCTGATGACCTTGGTCACTACGTCAAACTCCTTGACTTCTTCTCCCAGACCCTTCATAGCATTTACTATTTCATCAACTCTTAGAAAATAGTCAGCAACTTTGTCATCGTCCCTCATTTTCAATTCTTCAAACTGATATTTTAAAGTGAGGACTTTGGACTGTTTTACTTTTTTGTTTCCTTGATAGATAGTCTCAAGTTTAGTCCAAATTTCACTAGCAGAACTGCAGTGCATGACTTTGATGAAGACATCTTTAGTCAGGGCACATAGAAGAGCATTCTTAGCTCTTGCATTAGTTTCATATCTCTTCTTTTCATCAGAAGTGGTTGGAAAAGTAGCTGGTATAGTGTACCCAGTCAATACTATGCTCCAGTCATCAAGGTCTATAGAAGTTAAGTAAGTCTCCATTCTAATTTTCTAGAATACATAATCAGTTCCATCAAATAATGGAGCTCTATTCATGGAAGTTCCTTCATGAGCTTGAGACATTTTGAATAGACTCCAAGTCCAGAATCAATCCTAGGATGGGAAGCCCTATTAGAGGACCCTAGGCTTTGATACCAATTGTTGGAGTGAAATTACACTGAGAGGGGGGGGGGGGGTGAATCAGTGTTTAAACCATCTTAAACAAATTTAAATTGAAACTGAAAAGAGACATACACATGTTCTCATTTTAATGATAGAGTCATTCATGTAATCGAATGCAATCATACAAATTGAAAATGAGTAATGTAACATTGCATTTTAAATTAGTAAGGTACTAAAGCAAAAGAGACATAGAGACACAAGATATGCCGAGTGGAAAACCTTCCTAGGGTAGAAAAACCACTCCTAAACCTGCTGCCTTTTTTAGGATTTCTTTTCTATAATTTATTTTGACAAAGCCTCAAAGGGTGATTTCTGAGCACCAACTCAAGGAGAACCAACCCCTCTATTTAGAGACACCAATCTCAAGGAGCACCAACCCCTTTCCTGATTTTAATAGAACATACAATAGTACAGAGGATCTCTCTGTTTCACTTGATTTCTATCAAGTGCCTCTTGACAGACAAAACATAGAATTTTCAAAAGTCAGAAATGACTCTTCAGAATTCCATGCATTATCTAATCTCGATGCATCTCAAGGATAATCCTATCTTTGTTACAATACAATCTCATCAAACTATTTTACAATTATTCATACTTTCTTTCTTTTTCACCCTTTTTGATTTTCAATGTTTTCCCATACAGAAAACTACCAATCTAAATACACACTTTGTTTTCCAATTTTTCAGCATCAAAGCACAAATAGGCTTCCAGAGCCCTTTATAGTAATACCCCTATTTTTAATTTTTGATATTTTGACATCATTGAACCCTAAACCACTAGTTTTTCATTTTACAAAGAAGGACATTACTCTTCAGAAGTATTACAACTGTTACTCAAAAATTTACATACTAGAAGGTTATTGCAAGGTTGTATTTGAGGTTTCATAATAAATGTTAGGGTAGATCTGATGTAACAGTGATCACACAGGAGAGATTCTTTCTTTCTATTGAAGATAGGACAGAAATGACCAAGAATGGAAGAGTGACTGGGCAAGTCTTCACCAGAAGCCTGTACATCCAGAGCTTAAACAAAAATGGCATAAGATCTATAATAAACCAATTCTTCAACTACCATGCAGAAGAAAAATGCTTATTCCTTATTAGCCTTATCAGAGAAGGTAACAGTTCTATAAAGATAAAATAGATAAATACCTGTGAGGACCAAAAAAGAATTTTCATAAGCGATTTACCAGAACCGTAGAGTAGCTAAGCAACCCGAGCCACATTTCTATTTTGAGTATTCACCCGATGCCAAGAACCTGACAAGAGAAATGACCATAGTGATGGTCTTTCAAGCTTCTCCATTCGCTATCCAAGAGTTGCAGAAAAACAACAGTGGAATTCACAGTGAAATGGTCAAGAGAGAGATTCCATGGAGGTGACAAGATTAGGGTTTCAAATCCTCGAACAACAACATAATGATTTGCCCTAATTTCCATATGAAATCCTTTGCAAAAAAATGATATATTTTTGAGTTTGAGAGGACTAACATTAAACATTCGAGATCACATAACATACTTTGGAAATTGAGAAAGATCTGACATTTTATGCCTTATTGCACTACCACGACTTCCATTTTACCATCCTGCGGTACTGTAGTAACAAGCTTTCAAATTTCCAATAGTTTCACTGTGTTACTGCGGTTCCCTTTCTATCTACCTACGGTATGGCGGTAGCGGTTTACTAACCACTAGCATCTTCTACCGCATTACCACAGTTAACATTCTAACAGCTCGTGGTATAGCAGTAAATATTTGGCTTGTCCCTGGTGGTTACCACCATGTTACTGTGGCTTCCTTCCTGATTGCCCATGGTATAGTAGTAATAGTCTTGTTAGCCACTAGCAGTTTACACCACGTTACCTCAGCTGGCTTTTTGACAGCCCATGGTATAGCGGTAACTGTCTTGCTAGCCGCTAGTTGTCTTCACCACATTACCGTGGTTGCTCTCTTGGTTGTTTGCAGTACCATGGTAAGATGTTTGTGATCCTACCAGACATATGCCGACAAGCTCATTTTCATTTGACCATAGTTGACTGTTGTCGACTTTAAGGCCTAAGTTGATATTAATCATTTTGACTTGAAGTAAATGCACATAGGATATCAATTTAGATCCCTTTAACCAAGACCGATTTTCCATCACATTTTTTTAGTCCAATGCTATATATTTGCAATGTAACATACTTTCCAAAGCTTTGTGAAGTATAATAAAGGCTAATCTCATTAATATTTCACACTTCCATTAGCACAAAAATGATCACCTTATTATTCTGAGAAACAAGCTGCACCATGTGAACCATTAACAATTTCAGGATGCAAGAGCCTGATCAAGCCACACTATAACAACCTGTATAGAACTCAATAGGCACTTGTAATATGCACATGAACCTAAGATATCAGAGCCACTTAATATAATATAATCAATGAAGTAAATGAGCCAATCAAAATATGAATCAAACCATCAAGATGCCAGATAACCATAGGATGACATCAAGGACAAAAAAGCATAAGATGGATTCAACACTTTGTTCCACTTGGAATACTTTTTGTGCATCGTCAAAGGAGTTACTATCGAGGATGCACACATGATGCATAGACATTTGTGCGACATGTAGACGTCCACACAAAGTGTATAATTCCATGCGGTGCATAGAAATTTGTGTGATGCACTTATGTCCTTGATAGATTCGTGTGGCTAGAGCCTATAAAGGCAATACATTTCCCATTGGGATTCGACTTGTAACACCCTCTTCATTCGACCAACCCGAATATGGCCATTTTATTCTCTTCCCTTCAAATTCACTATTGATTCCTTCATTTTCCAGACTTTCCTCTTCCTTGACATCTCTTCACAAGCTCTAAGCAACTTCTACACCATCTCTTCAATCTCAAGAAACGCTTTACACTTCACAACAATAACATCAACATTCTATCATTTTATTAGAGCAAGTGTGGAATGAAACACCACGATAACAAAGGATTGAGTTCCTCTCATTTTCTCCCCCACTAGCCTTGAGTTCTTTGGGTGGAGGTGGTAAGCTTTCACTCCTCTCCTCTATTATTTGGTTGAGTAGCATAACATAGTTTTGTAGTGTCTTTGTGTAATTTACTTCATTCCATACTTTTCTCTCTATCTATCTAGCTGTATATGGAGGTGTGAACACCAAAATGGGTATTTGATTGAGGAAAACCCCTATACACCCCCAACACTTTCTTTCTCTCTCTCTCTCTCTCTCTCTTGTGTATAGGTATTGAAGAAATTCATGAGCTAGAGGCTTTATCATCCACACGATTGCTAGCGTTTCCTTTCCCTTTTTCTCCTTCTCTTTACCATCTATTTCACTTCATTCTATTACTCTATCACTTCCTAGAAGTTCTCAACAATTAGAGAAGAAGAATTCACTTTTCCATTTTCTATGAAAAATTTATTTTTTGGTCCGTACAAGACACCAACACACCTTGGGGATACCAATGCACCATGTTGTCATTCGTATTCTATTTTTCGTCCTTTGGCCGAGAGCTTGTTAGTTTTTCTAGAGAATAAATGTGACCTTCTCTTTATATTTATAGAACTCTCGCTATTGTTCTTTGAGGTAGTTTATGGAAATTTGCCCAGTGAGGCTCTCTAAGTAAAGAGAAGTCATGAGTAGTGAATCCCCCTTCTCTATAATAGTATTAGAAAAAGGTATCAAGGTTAACCCTACAAAAGTAAAAGCTATCATGTAAATTTCACCTTTTGAAGAATATCAGTCAGTTAGGGTCCCTTCAAGGTAATTTCAGTCAATCAAAATATTTGTATCACAATTGTCTGATATGACCCATCCTTTTACCGACTTACTACATAAAAAAAATCCCTTTCGATGGGACGAGAAATGTGAGGAAAATTTCAATCAACTAAAGAAATACCCAATGACTCCACCTATCCTAGCACCACCAGCAGAAGGAAATCCTCTCTTACTGTATATAGCCACAACTAATTGGTCATTGGGATATTTTTTAGCACAAGAAGATTCAACTGGAAAGGAGAGAGCGACCTATTATATTAGTATAACTTTAAATGGTTATGAAATCAGCTATACATCCATTGAGAAAGCTTGTATAGCAGTAATGTTCACCACACATCAATTATGACACTATATGTTGACTCATATATTCAATCTCATGGCCAAGATAGATTCAATGAAATATCTCCTTAGCAACGTAAATCTGACAGGAAGATTAACCAAGTGGGTAATGATACTAAGTGAATTTGACATCCAATATGTTGATAGAAAATAAATCAAAGGGTAAGCCATCACCGACCAACTAGCTGAGGCACGAATTCATGATGATCACCCCCTACATGTTGAATTTATAGATGTTGATGTCCTAACGATAACAAAAAAGCAATACGTATTGTATTTTGATGGCTCATATACTCAACATGGACTGGGAGTAGGAATTTTATTCATCACTCCCCAAGGGAATACTATTCAAAAATCATACCGAATGATGTTTCCCTACACCAATAACATGGAAAAATATGAATCTCTTATCATCGTCATCAAGATAGATATAAAATAGAAAATCACAGAGCTACAAGTCTATGGGCATTCACAACTAGTTATTAATCAGGTCAATGATGATTACCAAACAAAGGATAAAAAAATGATGCCCTGTAAAAGGATGATTGATGACTTCAAGAAATATTTTTTTGACATTAAATTTTCTCAAATTTCAAGGATTAACAACAAAGTTTCCGATGATATTGTTACCATTGCTTCTTTGATACAAATTACAGAGAATCAAAGCCATTATGAGTTCATGGTGGAACAACTGTTTACCCCTGCCCATGATGATCTCAAGTCCCAACTCATATGCCACCTACTTGATGCTAATACCTCAATCTATGGCAAGATCTGCACCTACCTAAAAGATAATACCCTTCCTCCTAGTCTCTCCCAAAACCAAAAAAAAAAAAACTTCATCTGCCAAGCTGCTCACCATACCCTTATAGCATATGTACTTTATCGACGAGGCCTTGATGAAACTCTCTTATGATTTCTAGAACACGAGTCTAAAACAAATTTACAAGAATTCCATGAAGGTATTTGTTGCACTCATTCAAGTGGTCTTACCCTCACTAAGAAACTCCTCTATTTGGGGTATTACTGGCCAAACATGGATAAGGAGTCCTTCCAATTCGTGAAAAAATGTGAGAAATGCCAAATCCATGGTAATCTTATCCATGCACCAGGAAAAGAATTAGAGCCCTTCACATCCATATGGCCATTTTGTTAGTGGGGATTGGATCTTTTAGGTAAAATTCACCCACCATCATCCAATAGACACAAGTTTTTCATTATAACCACAAAGTAATTCACAAAGTGGGTTGAAGCCATGCCTTTAACTACTATAACATGAAAGAAAATCTCATCATTCATCCTAAAATACATCATTTGTAGGTATGGTATCCCTTAGTCCATTATTAGTGACAATGGAAGACCTTTCAAGAATTAGGACGTACAAGAACTATGTGAAAGGTTCCATATCCAACATCAGTTTTCTACTCCATATTACCCTCAAGGAAACAACCAAGAAGAGGCCTCAAACAGAACTATCTTGAAGAATCTAAAGAAAAACATCAATGATATTAGACGTGATTGGCATATTCAACTAAACCCTGCTTTGTGGACCTATCATACAAGCATCTGGATACCCTCAAGAGCCATCACATATGCCCTTGTATATGGATGTGAAGTTGTCTTCCCTATTGAGGTTGAGATACCATCAATCTGTGTGTCCTTGAAAGTTTGTATTTTTGATGATGACTATTGAGTGTATAGACTAAAAGAGCTGGAATTGTTGGATGAACATCGTTAGCTTGTAGTGGATCACCTAAAAACATATCAACAGAGAATGCCAAGGAGCTACAATCACAAGGTTAAACCAAGGAAATTTTATGTAGGTGATCTAGTACTGAAGGAAAATCCCCATAATCAATAGGATCGAGAAAATAAAGGAAAATTTCAGCCAAATTGGTTAGGCCCTTTTGTTATTGTTTCAGTCTTTGGATCGGGGGCATATCAGTTGTCTACACCAGAAGGGGATTTATTTGAAGAACTGATGAGTAACCTTCATTTGAAAAATTTCTACACATAATGCATCTGGTGCATGCCTAAAATTCTTGAAAAAATCATTAAAATTAGAAATAGTCCCTAAAAAAAAAAAACATCAGAAAAAGTCCATGAAAAAACCAAAAAACATAACAAAAGTCCTAAAAAAAAAAAAATCATTAGAAAATGTCTTGAAAAAATCAGAAACATTAGAAGAGTCTTGAAGAAATCATAAAATGTCTGAAAAAGTCCTAAAAAATTGGTCACCCTGATGAAACTTGGCAAATAGGCATCTTGGTGACAAAAAATAAATTAAAAAAAAGGAAAGTACAAAAATAAAAAAAATAAAAAAATCGTTACCTCCGTGAAAACCTGGTGAAAATGTGTCTTGGTAACAACAAAAAAATAATAAATTTGAAAAAGTGCAATAAAAAATATGGTGAAAACTTGGCAAATAGGCACTATTTGTGATGAATCAACTTTTTCATCTATTGGAACGTTTGTTGATCGTCCACTTTTTCTATCATTGTGTATTCATACCTATCATACAATGTGCGTCATATCCATATTTAGTTGTTGCGGTCGTGTACCACCTTGGCTTGGTTATCATTGTGCATATCCATAATAAATCTGGTTTATTTTCCATTGGGGGGGGGAAATCCTAAATTCCCTTGGGGAAAACTGCATTGTGCTTAAACCAACATGCAAATAAACAACAAAAAAAACTCGACAAAAGCAACAATCAATCTAACTATCAAATTGAACATCAAAAATCAACCAATCAAACAAATCAAACATCAAAATCGACAACAAAACAAATTGAATCTCATTGGACAATCTTTTGAATCATGGTTGGATCACTTTGGCACGTATGTTCAATTGTTATACTTTGATTTTTGTTATCATTTCTCTGGAGTAACTTGATGTTGTCACAAACTAGAGGGGCTAGGATCGGGAATGATATTTTATTTGTCTATTGTCTATGGTTCAATCATTAATACAATGCAAATTATTGTGGGACATGCTCTACAAAGTATCATTGATGGCATTCTCAATTTGCATGGGAAAATGATTAACTCTTGTCTGTTTACACAAGTGATGCTCAAGTCATCTTGGTCCAATTATACCTAGATGCTTGTGTTATATTTTACTATCAAATATCAATGGAAGTTGTATGAATTTGTACTCAGGTCATCATGGTCTAATTATACCATCGATGTTTGAATTAAATTTCAACATAATAAATCAGATGGCAACATTACATAGATAGGATTGCATTCATATTAGTTCTACATTTTCATTATATATTTTCCAAGGTTGGAAACTCTCAACATGATGTTATCTCTCACTAAAATATTGAGTAAACTTGACATAACAAAAAAAAATCATTCATTTGCATTTCCATATCATATCATTAGAAGGTATTATCATGCATCCATTCATATGTTCATCATGGTAGAAACATTATAAAACTAGGAATTATCATCCATAAATCCATGCATCTATCACACATTATGCATTCATCACACATTTGCATTACATTGCACTACATTGCATAACCCCAACAATAAAGCATTATCCATAATAGCATCATCATTCATAATATACATCATACATTGATATCATAATAAATTCATTTTTTATTTTTAGTTCATACATAAACCATTCATATGGGTATTCATCATAACAATCATTCATAATAACATCGTAATACATGCACCATCATAATCCATTCACATAACCATTCATACATTTAGATCATATATTTGCATCATGAAATATAAAAGAAAAAATTTATCCTAAATCATACATCATGCATCCATCATCATCCATTTATCATAAACCATCCAACCATACATTTATCATTATCATATTATGTGATTGTTATATAATTGCATTCACAAAATCCAAAATCATAAACCATTTTATGCATTCATTTATCATAATAGTTGCATCAAAAAAATTTGTAAAAAATAAAGCATCACCCATAATAACATTCATCGCATATAAAGGCATAATCCATTTCACATTGGGGCATAACTTAAGGTCATGCATATGTTTTAATTCATCATCTATACATGTATTTTCATATATACATACATTTATATTCATCATATCCAAAAATAATTCATTCATTTATCATGCCTTTAGAAATCATAAACCATGTATCCATGCATTATTATATATTTGCATTCCATTTAATAAACCATTTTTGCATTCATATGTTCATCCATAACATACATTTGGTCATACATCTAGGTCATATATTCACATGTGAAAAATACAAAAAACAAGTGCACACCATATCATTTGCATAATTGCATCCATCTCATACATCATAATAAATGAATCATCCATAAATACATAGAATCATACATAAACATCACATTAATGCATCCATACATAAAACATGACAAAATCATATATAACATCACAAAACATATGACACATAAGATTCAATTCATCCATCATAAAAGCATAAATACATAATAAACCACTAATTGACGATACATCTCATATATAGCCTTAAAACCACTAAGTGTACAATGATATCAAGAAATGAGAAATGATAAAACATAGAAAATGTGGCGATATCGAGTATCTGAATCAATATATAATGTCTCAACAATATAGCAAGCATGACCTCCAGACCCTATAGTGCTGCCCCTAGATGTCGCAGGCCTCTCTAGTCCTCCTACACCTCCTGCCCCTAATGGGCATGCCCTTGAGACTCTACTTGGTGGACCCCCCCCCAAAGTGGCTAAGTAACACCCCTTCTAGTAGTTCTTGACTGAGTCTAACTAGATCTCGATTGAGCATAGCTCACTCTCCTCTTAGGGGGCACTACCTCATAGTATCTACCCCAGTATTACTTTTCCTCCTTGGCAAAGTGACGAAGCTCTTTGAATAGATTCCTTATGCCAACTCCCTCAACCGCTCTCTCGAGCTTATTGGCTATAGCCACTGCCTCCTCCCCCTACTATTGAGTTGCATCCCTCTATCTTGCCAATGTCACAATTTGGGCCTGTGCCTTTCCCTATACCTACAACTATGCCTAAGCATGAGTTAGTTGACCTTGCAGTGTGTGGATTTGCCCCTATAAAGTAGCAACCTGCCCCTGGGCCTGAACCATCTATGCCTGCTTCTATTGAGAAGGCACTCCAATCTATACATGTTACTATGGTGCAGCCACCAAGGATCTCCTCCTCTGAGGTATGAAAAATTGATGCACATCAAAGGCTGATCTTCCTCCACTACCACCGTCATCTCCTCCATCCCCATCTCCATCCCCATCCCCATCCCCATCCCCATCACCCCTACCTCTCCTCCATTGGGGTGCCCTCTCCTCATCATCATTTGACATAATGGCATCTGTGATCTCAAGATGATAATCCCATGCCACTATTTGTAAGAAAAAGTAATCTTGATAAGCCACATCATATGATAACAAAGGCCCCCAATCTGATATATCCTGATGTCTATGGGCATAGTAGACTACTCCTTGCGGCATACCATGTACCTTACCATACTAATTGTGTACTCTTCCTACAAGAAATATCTCAATAAAGAATCATGTTCGCCCAATCAAAAATTTGGCGGTGCATACATAAGGCATCTCTAGATGATCCTCAACCCACTACTCACAATCTAGGTCATCATGTACCCATCTCCAATACTCTAGGTTTCTGATCTTAAGTTGGACAATTGGCCCACTGTATCCATAAACATAGGGACTCCCACATGGTTGATATGTTTCCACAACTAGTCGGGTCACTGCTATGTTCTCCCATGCCTAGATTTGAAGTAATGTACCCCTGACTGATAGGCTGGAAGCTCCAAGGTAAACCACCTGATGAAGGTCATGGTAAAGGTGGGAAAGAATGCATGAACCCCAGGAATATTAGGTACCATGTATTATCATCTGATCTAGTTTCCTACCCCATCCCACCAAAATTCCCTTCGACCTACAATCGAGACATGATAAACCACCCACAAATCTAGCAAGTACAAAAGGCAATGGAACATAACTCTCAAATAATTTCTGCCATGAAAACTCATACTCATTGATATGGCCATCATGAAAAATCCTATTTAAGGCATATGTGCCTCCCTACTCACATGCATCATACACAACTACCTCTCCAACCACAAGAATATGAAGAATTTGGTACACATCCTCTAACATCATGGTCATCTCACCAATAGCCAAGTGAAAAGTGTTGTGGTCACTATGCCACCTCTCTGATAGTGCTATCAGTAGTTCCCAATTAATCCTAACCTAGGGCATGTGAATAAGGTATGACAACCCACATCTCTCAATTACATCCATGTCAGCCTGTATCGGCTATGAGATCATATCCCACATCTTCAAGAATCGCTCCTGAGACATCAATACTCCTAAATCACTCTCTTATCATCATTAAAAATCACAAAATCAACATGATATCATATCAACCAATAGACCTATCAATATCTCAACAACACCTTGCCTATGATGAGGTCAATCAATAAACCTATCATTGATCCTTTCCTATCATATGGACAATTATCATCAATCAGTCATTGAATATCACCTATCATGAGATCGATGATCATCTAATATACCAATATCATCAATCAAAATCAAATCAAAGGATGATGTGATCGAAAACATCCAAATCAAGGAGAAAAATCAATATTTCTTAATTATGGTATGGATGTGCTATTACAACACTTCTATGTGCTAAAACATAGATGCACTATAAAAAATTGATCTATGCATCACAACAGTTGAAAAATGTGCCAAATCTATGCATGCACCAAATTTCTACACTAATGTGCCATGAGAGTGCATGTATGCACTAATCCTATGGATGCGCTACTCTAGTAGATGGATGTGCCACTTTATCCAACCTAAGACTTGATCAACCTATGTGCTAAATCCATAAACTAATGCACTACATTGGGTCATGGATGTGCCAAAACCTTGAATTGATGCGCCAAAATAGGTCACCTATGTGCTATTCTATCCTATAGATGTGCTAAAACTTTTGAACACAAAATTTATAACTTTCAAAAAAGTGGGAACAATAATTCAAAATTCACTAAAGAGGTTTTTCGAGATTCATACCGGAGGTCCATACATTGTCGGTCGGTTGTGCCGCCACACATGCTCAAATTGATGAGTCTGAATCGTGATCACCATTTTTCTCCGAGTGCTCAAAAGTTTCTCTCTCTCTCTTAATTTTCAAGTTCACGATACACAAATGAAATTATTTTACCTCTTTTTACCTTTTAAGTGGGTAATTAAGTGGGGTTTTATGGGAGGGATTTTTCGAAAGAACAAAATTAATCAATTAGAGCAAATTTCAAAACCATTTTCAGGAGATAAATTGTTGAAACGTGCTGAAACCTTCCAAATCATCAAAATTATCATAATTTTCAAAAAATCACCAATTTATCTCCCAAGGGGGTGTCCATTCATCATCACTTGAAAAATCAGCGTCCGAGGCATGTGAATTTTTTTATCATCACGACTAGACAATTTTTTCTTTGAAGTTGTTAGGTCTCAAAAACACATGTTTAAAGCATGAGAGATTGTCAAGCTCTCACAACACTATTGGCCAACTAACAAGGCCAACCAGTACAGTTGAACGTTCTACTCTTAAGGCTCTGCTAAACCTAGGTGGGTGTACCTATATGAATGTTGTAGATTTTGAACTATGCTTCCTACTTGACTAAACTATCCACAATGGCAATTTGACAGTGGAGAAATATGGTCTAAATTTGGTATAAATTGTATATGTAATATTAAGGTGAAGCTTGATATGTTCAGTTAATAGATGTTAAATGAAATGAATAAAATTAAATAATGAAATATGGAATAACAATGCCTTGTTGGGTAAAATGGAGTCAAATGAAAGTCTTAGATGAGTGGTTCCTATCTAGCAAGTTCTCTAATTGTTTGGCATAAACAAATGAGTTTATAACTGGTATAAAAATGCAAGAATGTGATTGACAGACCCTAGTAGAGGCAAAATGTTAATCCTAATTATTTGATTCTTCTTAATAATCCAAACAACATTCCCAAATTATTGTAATCGTCTGAAAGGAATTTAATTCTTCTTTAAAGAACCCAATTAATCAAATCACACAGATACAACAAATGTGTATTGATAACTTGAACATACACTTGATATTTCAATTTAAATAATCAAGAAACATCAGATCTAAGATAATTAAAGAATTGTAGAAATCCAAAAAACAACTGATACCAAAATGAAGCCACTAAATCAATAGTCTTTCATTATCTTCCTCAATTCTTACATATGCAACATAGTCTTCTTGAATTCAAACATTCTGAAAATATTATGCTTGCTGCAATCTATCATTTTCTAATTTTTCTAATTCTATCCCCTTTTTGTTGCTACAAAAAAGAGATACTTATACATCAACTACTGAAAGGACGTGTCCTTTTAGAAATATATTGAGTATGAAACAACAATAAGATTAAAAAACATTCGGCTATGTTAAGCCATAAGTGGACTCTCTTCATGTGATCCACATAGTCTCAATGCTCATGTGTATCTGCATCTTCTAATGCATCATGGATCATGATCTTCATCTTAACCATCTTCTCGTTCTATTCACAAGCTTCATCTAGGGTTGCACCTTTCGCAGAGCCGTATTTAGAATCTCTTGTAGTATCAGTTCACTTTCATTTTTCCATGCATCCATTTCTTTCAATTTTCCTCCATCATCAAGGAACGTAGCGAATCCAATTTTGGTGGCTTCTATCAACCCTTCTGCATCCCCTTGTAACTCTTCAAGGAATTCTTTGTGCTTCTCTATAAAATGATTAGCACCCTCAATTTCTGCATTACGAGGAGTACCCCATTGTTTTATTTCCTCGAGATTTTTTGGAATTCTACCTTCCACTCTTTTGTGTTCTTTTAATGCATGAAAGTTTAGTGAATGTTTTCCCCAAACTTTTTTCAACCAACTACCTAAACTGGCTTGCCTCCTTTTGATTATTGTTGTAAGTGTGTCATATTTCCCTTGAGAATATGCACTTGATCCCTCCCAATGGTCCTTTATCTATGAAATTTTACCTTGGGTGAGTAGATTTTTTGGCCCTCTTGTAACACTTACTAAGTCTTTTAGAAGCTCATTTTCTCTTAGCATTCTTTCATTATTTATTTTGTACATCTCCTTTTCTTTGATCAATGCCTGTATTTGGGCTTTATTCAATTTCACTACATTAATCCCAATTTTTGTTGTTGCAACTAGATCAGCCTCCCTAGCCTTTAAAGTCATGACATGTCCAAAAGATTTCTCAGTTTCAATGACAATTGAATTCTTGTGAGGTGGATACAGGGCCCAAATCATTAATGTCTCTTCATCTGTATTGTATTTTGATGCTGCGTAAACTTATGTCACCTTTTCTAAGTTGAGCTTGTGTGTAGTGTTATTATCCTTCAGGAAACTGTTGAAGACTAGTGCAGAATTGAGGTCTAATTCTGGGAAAATCATGACATCAACCTTTTATAACATTTCCCTTCCTTAGTCGGGGGTCAGACTTGTCATCTCTTTCTCTACATCATCTCTCAAAATTTTCAACAATTTTTCTTCATTTTTTTGGTGTGACATTGTCAACCAATTCTCTTATTTCCTTTCCTTTTTGCTAGCATAAAAATGTTTCAAATTATGAAGTTTTTACAAGCTCATCATCTACTATAAAATATTTGTATTCCTCATGTCTTGCATCTATAGATAAACAAAAGCGAATAAACTTATCCATAGTTTGATCAACCTTCGTTTAGAAACAAAGGGAGAACACTCGCAATAAGTTTACTCACACTCACATGTTTGGTTCAATTTTAATTCCAAAAATGAAATGTGGAGGCAATCCTTTATGCAACTTAGTGTCACCAAAATGAATTTTGATTCTCAAGATCGCCGTGAAGTGCGAGATAAGGGCATATGCCTTTTAAAATGACAGTACTTTGTAAAAATGATTACAAGGCATAAAAAAAATGTTCATTTTAAATCCCTCAAAGCAATAATGAATTCTTTTTAAGCACTAAAGGAAATGTGAGATTATCTTGTTCAATTTTTTAAACCTTTTAAAAAAATATAGTATATTGTTCCTAATGTTCTTTTTAGCCTTTTTGCAACTTTGAAAAAGAAATTTGATTGTTCATTTTAAAACCCAAACGAAATTTAGTTGTTTCTAAGGCAAATGAAATCAACAAATTTCTTTCAAACAAAATTTTACAGATCCTTAAAGAGTGTTGAACAACACTTTAGTGTTTAAAAATACTTTGTGCATAATGAACATGATGCCATGATGAACCTTCTCCCTTGCTTGTTTCCTTGATCTAACTTGCAAAATGACATAAAACCAAAGAGCACAAAGACAACGTACAAGGTCAAGAATTAGAAAATCAAAAAATCAAAAACTTGTGTCAAATTTTGAACCTATTTGTTTTTCCATGACACAGTTTGTAAAAGTGGCACTATATAGTGTCATGTGTTTGACTGTGAGTGATGCTTTGTAGGAAAAAAGATAGAAAAGGCGGTGCAATATGGTCAAGCAGTGCAATTTGTGAAGCGACCAGGTTTGAAATTTTAAAATTTTATGAGGCAGGAATAGAGCGGTGTAATATGGAACCAATTTTCTAAAAGTAGTACGATATGGATCCATGGACCTATGTGCAGCATATTTTGGAATTTTCAAAGAGTAATTGGTGGAAAGCAGAGCGGCCCAGTTTGGGAACTTTGTGCAGTTTAGTATAGCACCGCTTCTCTGCAAGTGGTACAGTATGGCATCGTGCCTCTAGAGGCAGTGCAATATAGCATCACAGAACTGAAAGTGGCTCAATTTTCTTGTGATCTACAAAAAAGAAAAAAGTATAGAATTCCAAAAAAAACGTGATTAAAGCTCGAGTACCTCTCCCTCTAGTGCCAAAATGTGAACCCCTAAACCTGCAAATTCACAAGAACAATAAACATGGTTAGATTTTTAGATCAAATACATACAAGCATGAGAGATTCCCCATGCAATCCATCTATTAAAGCCTAAATTAGGAAATGAAGAAAACAATATAAAAAAAGAATGTAAATCCTAATTAAGCTAATAAAGTTAAGATTCGACGGGGGAATTGGTGCCAATTGAAGTGTTGAAATTGGCCCTTTCCCAACTCCTAAGTTGAAATGTGAATGATTTGTGAGATGGTCAAATCTCTCAAAGAGATTTGAGGATAACCTTGCTACAAATTGTGAAAATGGTGAATGATTGAGTGGAAATGGGAAAAATGAGCTTTCAATGTGAAGAGAGTAACTTTGCATGAGATTGTGGATGAATAATGAGGAGAGAAGTCTCCAATTTATAGATTTCAAATTGGAAGAGAAAGCAAGATTTGAGAAATGTGGGACTAAATTTCAATCCAATGGTTGAATGCCACTTGTCACAATGGGATTGGTTAATGGTTGTGCACATTTTGACCAAAGTGCTAATAAATGCAATTAGTTTGAAATTGAATTTATGAAATGACTTGTTGAAGAGATAAGGGAAATGAAGTTAATGTCACTTGGCTCAAGGCCAAGGACATGTAAGAGGCCTTAAATGCCTTGTTAGAAGGACCAAGTCCACTTGGCCTTTTTGAATTCAAATTAGAGGAATATTCCCTTTTGATGCCATGTGAGGGAAAATATAGAATTGAATAAATCAAAGTAATTGAGTTATTGTGCAAGTTGCATTCTCTGAAGGATTTTAGTGGGAGGGATTAACTTAATCAAGGTTTTGATTAATTTAATGAAGAATTCTAGATGATTTGACAATTTTGACTCAAATAGATGAATTAATTTAAATCAAAATTGAGAGAACATGATTGATTAAATAAATGATTTGATTTATTTAACTAAGGAGGAATATGTTAGATTAAATCAAATAAGGTTTAATTTATTTACTTAAACAAGAGCACTTTAGAGATTTTAATCAAATAAAATGATTTATTTAATTAAACAGAGACGTAAGACTAATTAAATTAAATTGATTAATTTAATCACTAGAAGAGGAATACTTAATTAAATGAATAACGATTCATTGAATTAAGATATAGAATATGATGAATTGTTGAGAGTATGATTCCAGAGGAAATGATGTTAGTAATCAGGATCAAGTGTGTCGAACCAAAAATGTACATTTTCTATGTCTACATTTACATTCCAAGAGAATTTCCAAGGTATCATTATTTCCTATTTCATGTTTCATGCTTTAATTTCATTATTTCAACATAAGGTTTAATTACCTAAAAGGGGTTTGATTGAGGAAAACCCCTATCCTCTAACAATAAACAAGTATTTCTCCTCTTTGATGTTAATGTGAAGGTTCATAGGTTGAAGATTGAGTGAAGAACAAGATTGAAGTAAAATTGTCAAAGTTGTCAGTTGCAAAGTTGTAATCTATATTGCAAGAACATGAAAAAAAGGCTACAAAATTTGTTTTTGATTTTTGAGAGTTAAGCACCAAGGAGCTAGAATTGTAAACACAAGGAGTATAACCCAAATCTCAATTGTCAGAAACCCTAACAAGGACCTGTTGATGGTGTTTTCTACACAGCAACAACTCAGACAGAGTATGATATCCTATCTCTCTTGAAAGGTAAATCTCTATGGGAAAAGAGATAACCCCAAGGTCTCTAATGTCACTTAGCTACTCTCCTGATCTACTTATCCTTTTTTCTCTATTTTCTAATCTCTTGTCTACCACTCGAATGAGGCAACATGCCCAATTTTATAGAGAATCTACATGATAGGTCGACCCAAATTATAATTTTACAATAAAACATGACCTACAAGAGGTCAGCCCCAAAGAATAATTCAAACCAAATGAAATGTGCCATAGCACCAATTTCATCCCAAAACTGCCAAAGTGTCAAAAAGGTCATCCCAACATGTGTAAATTAGTGGGAAGCACAAATATCAATGTAACTCTATATAATCACTCCCCATCCTTGTCTTTAGTTTTATCCCCTTCAGCATGCACGACCAACAGAACCCTATCAAGTTCAACAATAGGTGGTACAGGCAAAACCCTGATCTTTCTCTCAAGGATCTTGATATCTTCCCTTGCTCCTCCAACCGTACCATCCCAATCAGCCTTGTTGATCAAATATCTGTCAATGAAAACAATGTATGTTGTTGTATCATCCAACTGATGTTCAGTGACTGATCCTTCATTGACTGGAGAATACACATCTCTCCACCATTCTCTAAGATGTTCCAAACTAAGATGCTTCAGAGAAAATTTCTTCCTACCAGTCATAACCTTGAAGAATGAAATGCATTTGTCATACACATCAGTCAGAGCATCCTCAATTTGTTTTTCCTTTTTATTTGATATTTTTCAAGGCCTTCTGCCTCATTAGCAAGATTTCAAACCATTGCCAAGGTTCAGAAACCCTTGGAAGAGGAAGAATCCCACATCTTACCAATTCATCCTCGATGAATCCCATAATTGTTGTAACCTTCTATAGTAGGAGATCAGTATCCTCCCTATCTTGAGCTAACACAATCTTCAACAATGTTACTGACCTTGTAGCATCCCCTAGAGTAGATAGAATGCCCTTGATGGCCTCATCTCCCTTAGCTTGTACACCTTGCAACCAAGTGACTGTAGCATGTGAGGTACCCTTCATCTTTTCTAACTTAGAGATTGTCTCCTAGGGAAGGAATCCTGTAGCAGAAGAGGAGGAACCAATAGCCTGCAAAGGTTTCATCAACTCTTGCAAGTATCTTTTCGGTTTTTCATTCTCTCCCTCCAATTCATGTCTTGTCTACAATGCCTTCTTTGATCTCCCCACAATCATTGCACTGGAACCCTCATATTCTTCGATATCTTGCTCTATGGTAGCATGTCCTAAATCAATAGTCTACACATTATAATCTTGGGTAGTCACATTATCCCTATCTTTGTTTGGAGCAGGGGTAGCAATATGGGCCACTCTATTACCAGATCCATCCCTTTATATTCGGGATACAACCCTTGCTTTCTTTTTAGTTTTCCCCTTTTCCACATTGAGCATAAGGACATCCCAATTAGGAGGAGCATCCTCCACTATTACCATTTTACTCTTCAAGCCTTTCTCGAGCCAATCTGGAATAGTGGACCCAATAGGTACTGTGCCTTGCTTATCCTGCTCTTTCTCTTGTTGATCATCAATTGCATGCTTTTCAACACTCGAACTTCTAGGAACATCGACAGTTGGATTTCCTTGTTGTGGCACCTGCTCTTCCACTACAACTCAGGATGGTGATAGGCTTTTAGTTACTACTTCCTCCTATTGAGGGGATTTGTTCACTTTCTCCTCTGCAGGAAAATATGCATATGCCACCAAGGGAGATTGCAATACCTTATCAATTTCCAACTCTACCTTAAAGAGTTATCCTTCTTGAAATACTTCTTCTTGCAAACCCTTAGGACTTTCACCTCTCTTTGGTTCATTCTGCGGGTTACTAACATCTTGGGAAATAGATACATTCACCTATTCCACAATAGGAATATTGACTGAGACCTTCTCCATTATTGCATTGTCCTTCAAGGAAGAAGTCCTTGATTGCCTCATGTAAACTTGTGTCCTTTCCCTCGAAATTTCCACCTCTACCACTGGTGGTTCAATTACCTTGTCAATCTTGAGAGTCCCTTCCCTTTTTTGTGATAGTCTTATAATTCTTCTTCTCTTTTCTAAAGGTGGAGCACTTTCAGCATCCTCTTCTTCTTCCTTATTCCCCTCAACTTCTTTCTTAGAGGCACGTTTCCTCTTCTTACCAACATGCTTTCTTTGTTTGGCCACCTCTACAACCTTCTCAGGCTGGACTTCCCTTACCTGAATTCTGAAAGGAGGATCCATATTTTCCTTGCCATTTTGTTCTAGCTCAAGTGGCCCTTCAGAAGTAGAATGGGAATCCAAATCTCCCATTAGTTCAGAGGTGCATGGAACACTGTCACTTTCCAGCTCTAGCATTTTGTGCTTCAACCACATCTTGGTGTACTTAATTACTGGGGCCATGACTTGATCTAAATTTGTCTTTTCCTCTTCCAACCAGTCAACTTCTCCAACTGGTTTATCTTTTATCTCCTCATAAACATGACCTTGGTTCACATTTCCATCTTCCTTAATCTGGTCTGGGATGGCCTTTACATTATACAACCTCACCAAGTCCACTGGTAGTCTGGAAAACCTCCTCTTCCTCACCTCAAACTCATCAGTGAGGTTAACCCAATAATCCTCAATATGAGGCTTATGGCTATAATCTCTGTTGGCCTTCTTCTGAATTTCACCAATAATATCAAACCTTGCTCTCTTAGAATGAAAAGAAAGCCCAAGAGTACCCATCTCCTCCTCTGAAGCATGGGTAGATTGAATGGAGGAACAAACTTCACACATTCACATGTTCCACAATAGGAATATTGATTGAGACCTTCTCCATTGTTGCAGTGTCCTTTGGGGAGGGATTCCTTGATCTCCTCATGTAAACTTGTGTCCTTTCCCTCAAAATTTCCACCTCTACCACTGGTGGTTCAATTACCTTGTCACCCTTGAGAGTCTCTTCCCATTTTTGTGATATTCTTATAATTCTTCTTCTCTTTTCTAAAGGTGGAGCACTTTTAGCCTCCTCTTCTTCTTCCTTATTCTTCTCAACTTCTTTCTTAGAGGCATGTTTCCTCTTCTTCGCAACAGGCTTTCTCTATTTGGCCACCTCTACAACCTTCTCAGGTTGGACTTCCCTTACCTGAATTCTGAAAGGAGAATCCATCTTTTCCTTGCCCTTTTGTTCTAGCTCAAGTGACCCTTTAGAAGCAGAATGGGAATCCAAATCTCCCATTAGTTCATACATGCATGGAACACCCTCACTTTTGAGCTCTAGCATTTTGTGCTTCAACGATATCTTGGTGTAGTTAATTACTGGGGCCATGACTTTATCCAAAGGAGTCTTTTCCTCTTCCAACCAGTCAACTTCTCCAATTGGTTTATCTTTTACTACCTCATAAACATGATGTTGGATCACATTTCCATCTTCCTCAATTTGGTCTGGGATGGCCTTTACATTATACAACCTCACCAAGTCCACTGGCAATCTAGAAAACATCCTCTTCCTCACCTCAAACTCATTAGCAAGGTCAACCCAGTAATCCTCAATATGAGGCTTATGGCTATAATCTTTGTTGGCCTTCTTTTGAACTTCACCACTAATATCAAACCTTGCTCTCTTAGAATGAAAAGAAATCCCAAGAGTACCGATCTCCTCCTCTGAAGCATGGGCAGATTGAATGGAGGCACAAACTTCACCCATTCCTATCTTCAAAGGGAAATCATTCCCAAATCCTGTCTTATGCATTTCTCCCTGTACTACATTTTCATAGTCACAAACCTTCCTAGTGACTTCCAATAACATAACACAATTAGTAGGAGATCTAGGGAGTCTATACGGAGCCCTCTAAAAACCATCAACTCTAATGTATGAAAAGGTGGGGAACTGAATGAACCAAGCTCCATACCTCCTTATCAATTCTTTTGCCTTGTCTGAAATTCTTACATGTTCTGCACCTTGCAGCATTCTAGTAATGTACATAGTGAAGGCATCATTCGACCTTTGGTAGCTTCCACCAGTCAAGTACAACTGTGGATATACCTCATAGATGGAATCCTGCCCAAAAATACCCCTAGTGCTCAATCCCTTATATGCATGAAGTCTAGCGAATGAATATACTAGATATGAGGTCATAGTGAAAGCCTTGGTCTACAAGACATTGCATAATTGTTCATGAATCACAACACTAATAGCACCTGCCCAGTGATAGTCAAATCCTTGCTCCATTCTAGCAATAACATGGAACATCCAAGTGTCAAAGACCCCTGCACTCTTCAATTCTACCAATCTGTTGAGAAGGGTGATAACATTATAGTATTCCCTATTGAACTTTAGTTTGAACAGTTTCTTAGGCAACTTAGAGAAATGAGATTTAGGCTTTTCCAGCCAAGAGTTAATCACCTGTTGAGATTTAACAATGTTTTCCTCATAATATTTCTTAGCCCCATCTTTGTCAAAGACTACCACATGGGACCTATCAATCATGTCAAAGGTTGCATTAATAGACACTGGAATGAATCCTACAAGAATCCTACCCTGAGTGCCAATAATCCTTTGTGTACCCCTATCATAATTCCTAGCACAATCTAGCACTAGTTCATAACACTGCACTATAGAAGGAAATCCTGCCACATGGGCCAATCCGGAGTCCACCATCCTCCTGGAAAACAAAGGTAAGTTAGGTGATGACATCTGAACCTTGAATTCCTCATAATTCCACATGCCAATGTTGGTGTCCATAATTTCTGACCAAATTGAAGTCAACTTACTCTCAGGAACTCTACTCCTCATATCTAACTTAACCTTCTCTGCATCTGAGATGGCAGAAGCTTCTGCACCAAGGTCAACTACCTCTCCCTTGCCTCGACTAGCAACATTTTGTCCTGATCCCACCTGCAATCACATAAGAATAACCACAATTAGATTCATGAGAATAAATAAGTGCAAGAGATCATTATCTCAAAATTCAGGATTTAGCTCCCCTCACGGATTCTGCACTGGGAAGGATTTTCTGGAAAATCCGAATAAGGCGGATTCCAGCAAACCAAATGAACAAAATCACCAACTCAACCAAGGAAAGCATTAAGAATATTTAGCATAAGCTCTTTAAGTTAATCAAATGCATTTCCAAGAAACCCAAATCCCTAACCATCAATTTCAACATTTCTCCAAAACACCTAGAAGAATCCACCGGGGATGGATTCTGGCAAAATCAACAACAGTTACAACCAACTCGAGCAAAACGAAGGGACACGAACTGTTGGGAAAATCTAGATGGAATGGATTTTGGAAAAATCTAGATCTAACAAAATCAAAGCTCAACATCGGTAAAACATCCCGATCGAGGACTTCAGGAAAATCCGGATGAAACAGATTTTGGTGAAACCAAATGAAATCTGACAGAAAGTGAAAAAAGAGGAGATAGAAGAATCGGGGAAATCCAGAGGAAGCAGAATTCCATGAAGACATCGAAAACCTGAACCTGTCTATGTCCTTGGTACTTTCATCAAAGAAATTCAAACCACTTCAGATCCATGCCAGAAATTTGAAACCAGCCTGACCTAGGACTTTAATGAACAAAATATGAACCAATGACCCACTTCTCAGCAATTTCATGAAGAAACGGCCATGCCCTAAGTTGGGAACCATTAATGTCTACCATGAAAGCATAGATGACTTGCTCATACATCAAAAATGGAAAGCTTGAAACCACAACAAGCCAAGGCCCAAACAAGACCCAACACCAGACCAAGTATAAACATTCGATCAACAAAACGAACTGGTGTATCAAATGAAAACCCAAAAATGCACAATAATGATGCGCATCCAGAAAACCTTGAAACCTACGAAGGACTCCCCAAGAAAACAAAGAAAATCCATTGACACCAATAGAGAACAGGGTGCATTTACATACCATGGAAATGTGAAGGTGGAAGCTGCTGAATTCGAGATACAACCGCTTAATGCAAATAGAATACGGCCACGCGTAGGAAATACAAACATGAAACCCAAATGGCCTCAAAAATCCAACTATCTGGTAAACACCAAGAACCTCAACACACAAGCTCAAATGATAGCAAATGCACAACTCAAAATGATCAAATACTCTTCAGAGAAGCAATATATCAAAGCCAAAAGACCTTCGCACAAACACCATTAATGCGTTTGACAAGACAACCACGGTCACAAAGACATTCAGGGATTTGACAGTGCCATGGATTTTGGGGAAATCTAGGATGTGCGGATTTTCCCAAAAGTAGTGCGAAAGATTAATTTCGGAGAATAAGAAGGAACCGGGAGAATCCGACCCAGACAGATTTTCTCAAAAATAGTGAAAAACCAGAGATAAAGCCAAAAACTTTAGATTTTCAATATAGTTCCAAAGAATGCCACTTCAATTGGAAAAAGTGGTCATTAAGGCACAAACCCAAGCAAGCAAAAACCCCCAAAAGGAAAGGGTCAAAACACCAAAAGAAAAAAGGAAAAAAAGAGTGTCCCAACATTCAGTGGGGCATGTGTGCAAAACTCCACAACAAATGGTGACTCCACTGGGGAAATGCTCCGAAGCATTTCAAAGATAAACTAGAGTCAAGAACCTAGAATCACTAGTTTCAATCTTTTCATCAAGACTCCTGAGAACAAAGTTTCAGAAACCACAAGTAAGAAGACCTTTTTCTATACCAAGGTCCAAGTGTGTGTATTATGCATTTATTTCCATCTTGTAAGTGCAATGGGAACAAGAATAAACCTGACCAAGCTACATAAGAATTCAAACTTGAAAAGCAACTTGGATAAAGTCTCATTGCTAGTCAAGCGTCCATAGCCCCGGTGAGGTTATCACTGTGACCCTCCCAAGCATAGCTCTACTGTCAGTCAAGCATCCATAGGCTCGGCAGAGATACTAGGATACTCCTGATAAGGTGAAGGCACTCAAATTTTCAAAATTTTCTTCTTTTCTGCTTTTCTTATTTATAGATCTTTCTTGTCACCTTTGTAAGTAATGAAACTCATGCTCAAGGATGAGGAACACAGTGGCACTGAAGCAGAATATAAGATTTTTCACTAAGCCAAACTACTCAAGAACCCAATGCAACTCTAGAATCTTAATTCAATGTGAGGATGTGAGACCGAGATATATTCCAAAGTGTATCCAAAATAAGTGACTCTAATTCTGAGTACAAGGAATCATCAGATAAAAGAAAACCACCTCTTGATTCTAAAAAACTGATTAGGGTTTATAAAAGAAATCCTCAGAACATTACCAACTAGAATAGCCCTGGTGAACAGGCACAACAGCCCAAAGAAATTAGGAACCCAAAAGCAAAACAAAATAGAAAGAAAAACAAACCAAAGCAAACCTAATCTACCAAAGCAAAGCAAAAACAAAGCAAAAAAAAGAAGATCTACTCTAACTATGTATAGGATGAACTATAAGCAATTCAAGGCTGGAAATAATGCTTCAGATATTGTCCATTGATAGGCAATGGGATATCCTCACTAGTGAGGGTTTTCAAATGAAAAGCATTATCTCCCAAAATTTCTAAAATCTGGTAAGGGCCAAGCCAAAGTTTTTCAAATTTACCGTGTTCTCCCTTATGATCATGGGATTTATCCCAATAAAGAACTAAGTCAAAAATTCTAAAGGCCTTTACCTTAGATCTCCTATCAAACCATCTTTTTACTACACCCTGATGTTTAGCAAAGTTCTCTAGGGCTTCATCTCTTTTTTCTTCCAAATGCAATAGTTCAGCCAAACGAGCATCGTGCTTGTCTTCTTCGTTATAATACTCATTAATGAATTGTAGGGTAGGGATTTTCAACTGAATAGGAAACACTGGTTCCAAACCATACACCAAGTTGTAAGGGGAGGTTCCTATGGATGCCTTCTATCTTTTATGGTCATCCCAGAGTGCAAATTGGAGCTGGGTGTGCCAGTCCTTAGGATTTTGTTCTAGCAACTTACGAATGAATGTCAATAGGTTATTGTTGGAAGACTTAGGTAGACCATTACCCTAGGGGTAATAATTAGACGAAAACTTAATAACAATCCCATGATCATATGCCCAATTAGAAAACTTCAGTGATGCAAATGCAGGACCATTATTAGAAACCAAAGACAATGAACACCCAAAATGATTAATAATCCTAGATTCAAGAAAGTTGATTACTATATCTGAGGTACATTGTTTGCAAGCCAAAGCTTTTGTCCATCTAGTGAAATAATCAGTTATGGTAAGAATATACCTATGGCTGGCAGAGGATGGAGGGTTTATTGGACCTATGAAGTCCATATCCCACTATGCAAATGGTTTGACCTCAATAACAGGCTGGAGTGGAAGAGCTGCATGTTTTTCCTTACTTGTCGTAGTCTGATAGATATGACAAGTTCTCACATGTTGGTGTACATCTTTGAACAAAGTGGGCTAGTAATAGCCTGCCCTTAAGATTTGATGTGCAGTGGATGATGTAGAACCATGGCTTGTGCCATATTTCTCATGAAATTCAATCATCACTCTAGTAGCTTCATCCTCCCCTAAACACCTTAAGTAAATAGCCTCATGATTTATTTTATATAATATAGCTCCTTTCATCATAAAACTTCCACTCTTCAGGCACAAGGCTCATCTCTGGACTATGTTAAGATGATCAAGACACTGCTATAATCCTGCAACATGGTTACCCACTTAGCCCTTCATTCACCTAACTCATTTTGCATCAATAACAACTTTACTACAGGATCAGGGACTATAGCAAAGACCTTATTCCTCAGGATATAATGTATGAACTTCTTTACTACTCAGACCAAAGCATAGGCTTTTTCTCTGCATTGTGGTATTTCAATTCTGCATCTTTCAGAGGAGTACTCATGAAGGCTATAGGATGTTCATCCCCTTGATCAAAATTTTGAGTCAACATTGTAGCATAGGAGTGATCAGAAGCAAATGAATAAATGTAAAAGGGCTTAGCATAATCTGGACTCACCAATACAGGAGCTTCAGCGATGGCTTTCTTGATTTCAGTAAATGCCTCCTTAGCTTCCACATTCCATTCTATTTTGGCTTCTTGTTTCAACATAGCATTCAATGGTTTGACTATCTCTACAAATCCAGTAATAAATTTTCTAACAAAATTAATCTTACCAGAGAATGACTTCATCTCTTTCTTACTTGTAGGAGGCTAAATCTTCAAGATGGCCTGAATTCTCTCAGGGTCAATGGCAATACCTTGTTATGATATAATATGTCCTAACAACTTTCCTTTTGTGACTCCGAAAATACATTTCCTTGGGTTAAGTGAAATGCCAAATTTTCTGCATCTTTGAAATAGCTTGCATAAGTCTGATACATGATCACCTCGTTTCTTGGAAAAAATAGTCAGATCATCCATATAAATAATGATGCACTTACCAATTATATCCTTGAAAGCAATGCCCATGGCTCTTTGGAACGTAGCTCCAACATTGATCAACCCAAATGGCATTCTTCTGTAAGCAAATGTTCCCCACTTTGTAGTAAAGGTAGTCTTATGTCTATCCTCATATTGCACCATAACTTGGTTGTATCCAGAATACCCATCCAAAAAGGACAATCATTTTTGATCCATTAACAATCTAAAGCACCTCATCCAATGAAGGAACTAGATAGTTATCCTTTTCTGATGCTCTATTTAGATTTCTAAAATCAACACACAATCGAATCTCTCCATTATTTTTCCTTACTGGAACCAAGTTCGCCACCCAAATAGAATGTCTTACTGGAAATATAATACGTGTTGAAAGTAGTTTTTGCACCTCTTTCTAAATAATAGGCTCTAACAGAGCATTAATTGGCCTTTGTCTCTATCGAAAAGGCTTGACATCTGATCTCAAGGGGATATTGTGTGTGATGATTGAAGTATCATATGTTTTCAAATCCTTATAACTCCAAGCTATTACATCATGATATGTATGTAAGTTATCAATAATCCCTTTCCTTTCTTCTAGAGTACACACCTTGCCAATAAGAACATTCTTCAAGTCATCTAGTGTCTCCATATTGTATGTTTCATATTGGCTACTAATGGACTCTCTTTTAGTCTGTTGTTCTTGATCCCTTATTTTATCGAGGTCAAAAATTTGTTCAAGTTGCACCATACCCCTTGGGATGGTATTAGTCTTTAGGTTGACGATTCCTTCGAAGTCTATATCTACTTCCTGAGGCTCAACCTCATCAATAACCTGGGAGGCAAACACATCACAACCTGTAATAAAATCCAAGATGTGCTTGTCGTCTTCAAGTACCTGAAAGTTGGTAACATTGTTGGGTACTAAAGGGAGTGGAGTGAGTTCAACTAAAAATTTATTTAACCTTGAAAGTGACAAAGGTTGTAATCTGCTTGCAGCTTGAGCTAAGGAATTAGCAACCTGATTTTTGTTCCTAGGGATCAATTGGATATTAAAGGCATCAAACCCTTCTATGAGATCCCATACTCTATGCCTATAGTTGGTCATTTTTTTGTCCCGACATGAATACTATTTTCTTACTTGTTTAATCACCAATTCAGAGTCTCTGAAAAACCTTTAATAGCTTAACTTTCTTCCTTGATGCCATCAGTAAGCCATGGATCAAGGCCTCATATTCATTTCCAACAATGTTACCAACTTTCAGTACCCTAAAGTGACTGGAGTGAGCAAGGGTTGCATCCCAAATATAAAGGATTGTGTCAAAAAGGTCGGCCCAACACGTGTAAATTAGTGGGAAGCACAAATATAAATGTAACTCTATATAATCATTCCCAGTCCTTGTCTTTAGTTTTATCCCCTTCAGCATGCACGATCAACAAAACCCTATCAAGTTCAGCAACAAGTGGTATAGGCAAAACCCTAATCTTTCTCTCAAGGATCTTGATATCTTCCCTTGCTCCTCCAACTGTACCATCACAATTAGCCTTGCTGATCAAATATCTATCGATGACTACAATGTATGTTGCTGCATCATCCAACTGATGTTCAGTGACTGATCCTTCGCTGACTGGAGAATACACATCTCTCCACCATTCTCTAAGCTGTTCCAAACTTAGATGCTTCAAAGCAAATTTCTTCCTGCCAGTCATAACCTCGAAGAATGAAATGCATTTGTCATACACATCAGTCAGAGCATCCACAAATTTTTTTGCCTATTTATTGATCTTTTTCAAGGCCTTCTTCCTCATTAGCAAGATTTCAAACCATTCCCAAGGTTCAAAAACCCTTGGAAGAGGAAGAATCCCACATCTTACCAATTCATCCTCGGTGAATCCCATAATTGTTGTAACCTTCTGTAGTAGGAGATCAGTATCCTCCTTATCTTGAGCTAACACAATCTTCAGCAATTTTACTGACCTTGTAGCATCCCCTATAGTAGATAGAAATCCCTTGATGGCCTCATCTCCCTTAGCTTGGACACCTTGTAACCAAGTGACTATAGCATGTGAGGTACCCTTCATCTTTTCTAATTCAAAGATTGTCTCCTGGGGAAGGAATCCTGTCGTAGAAGAGGAGGAACCAATAGCCTGCAAAGGTTTCATCAACTCCTGGAAGTATCTTTTCAGTTTTTCATTCTCTCCCTCCAATTCATGTCTTGTCTGCATTGCCTTCTTCAATCTCCCCACAATCACTGCACTGGAACCCTCATATTCTTCAATATCTTACTCTATGGTAGCATTTCCTAAATCAATAGTCTACACATTATAAGATTGGGTAGTCATATTGTCCCTATCTTTGTTTGGAGCAGGGGTAGCAATATGGGCCACTCTATTACCGGATCCATCCCTTTATATTTTGAATACAACCCTTGCTTTCTTTTTAGTTTTCTCCTTTTCCACATTGGCCATAAGGACATCCCAATTAGGAGGAGCATCCTCCACTATTACCATTTTACTCTTCAAGCCTTTCTCAAGCCAATCTAGAATAGTGGACCCAGTAGGTACTGTGCCTTGCTTATCCTACTCTTTCTCTTGTTGATCATCAATTGCATGCTTTTCAACACTTCGACTTCAAGGAACATCAATAGTTGGATTTCCTTCCTGTGGCACCTACTCTTCCACTACAACTCAGGATGGTGATAGGCTTTTAGTTACTACTTCCTCCCATTGAGGGGATTTATTCACTTGCTCCTCTCCAGGCGAATCTACATATGCCACCAAGGGAGACTGCAATACCTTATCAATTTTTTCCTCTGCCTTAAAGAGGTGTCCTTCCTGAAATACTTCTTCTTGCAAACCCTTAGGAATTTCACCTCTCTTTGGTTCATCCTGTGGGTTACTAACATCCTAGGAAATAGATACATTCACCTATTCCACAATAGGAATATTGATCGAGACCTTCTCCATTGTTGCAGTGTCCTTTGGGGAGGGATTTCTTGATCTCCTCATGTAAACTTATGTCCTTTCCCTCAAAATTTCCACCTCTACCACTGGTGGTTCAATTACCTTGTCAAGCTTGAGAGTCTCTTCCCATTTTTGTGATATTCTTATAATTCTTCTTCTCTTTTCTAAAGGTGGAGCACTTTCAGCCTCCTCTTCTTCTTCCTTATTCTTCTCAACTTCTTTCTTAGAGGCATGTTTCCTCTTCTTAGCAACAGGCTTTCTCTATTTGGCCACCTGTACAACCTTCTTAGGTTGGACTTCCCTTACCTGAATTCTGAAAGGAGAATCCATCTTTTCCTTGCCCTTTTGTTCTAGCTCAAGTGACCCTTTAGAAGCAAAATGGGAATCCAAATCTCCCATTAGTTCATACATGCATGGAACACCCTCACTTTTGAGCTCTAGCATTTTGTGCTTCAACGATATCTTGGTGTAGTTAATTACTGGGGCCATGACTTTATCCAAATGAGTCTTTTCCTCTTCCAACCAGTCAACTTCTCCAACTGGTTTATCTTTTACTGCCTCATAAACATGATGTTGGATCACATTTCCATCTTCCTCAATTTGGTCTGGGATGGCCTTTACATTATACAGCCTCACCAAGTCCACTGGCAATCTAGAAAACATCCTCTTCCTCACCTCAAACTCATCAGCAAGCTCAACCCAATAATCCTCAATATGAGGCTTATGGCTATAATCTCTGTTGGCCTTCTTTTGAACTTCACCACTAATATCAAACCTTGCTCTCTTAGAATGAAAAGAGAGTCCAAGAGTACCCATCTCCTCCTCTGAAGCATGGGCAGATTGAATGGAGGCACAAACTTCACCCATTCCTATCTTCAAAGGGAAATCATTCCCAAATCCTGTCTTATGCATTTCTCCCTTTACTACATTGTGAAAGTCAGAAACTTGCCTAGTGACTTCCAATAACACAACATGTTCAGTAGGATATCTAGGGAGTCTATAAGAAGCCCTCTGAAAATCGTCAACTCTAATGTATAAAAATGTGGGGAACTAAATGAACCAAGCTCCATACCTCCTTATCAATTCTTTTGTGTTGTCTAAAATTATTACATGTTTTGCACCCTGTAGTAGTCTAGTAATGTACATAGTGAAGGAATCATTTGACCTCTGGTAGCTTCCACCAGTCAAGTGCAACTATGGATATACCTCATAGATGGCATCCTACCCAAAAATACCCCTAGTGCTCAATCCCTTATATGGATGAAGTATGGCCAATGAATATACTAGATATGAGGTCATACTGAAAGACTTGGT
The DNA here is from genome assembly GCA_007115665.2 of Sequoiadendron giganteum. NCBI lineage: Eukaryota > Viridiplantae > Streptophyta > Pinopsida > Cupressales > Cupressaceae > Sequoiadendron > Sequoiadendron giganteum. The sequence continues at coordinate 22,024,526 of CM021101.1, read as the reverse complement.
CTACAAGACACTACATAACTATTCATGAATCACAACACTAATAGCACCTGCCCAGTGATAGTCAAATCCTTGCTCCATTCTAGCAATCACATGGAACATCCAAGTCTCAAAGACCCCTGCATTCTTCAATCCTACCAATCTGCTGAGAAGGGTGATAACATTATAGTATTCCCTCTTGAACTTAAGTTTGAATAGTTTCTTAGGCAACTTATAGAAATGAAATTTAGGCTTTTCCAGCCAAGAGTTAATCACCTGTTGAGATTTAACAATGTTTTCCTCATAATATTTCTTAGCCCCATCTTTGTCAAAGACTACCACATGGGACCTATTAGGCATGTCAAAGGTTGCAGCAATTGAGACTAGACTGAATTCTTGAAGAATCCTACCTTGAGGCCCAATAATCCTCTATATCATAATTCCTGGCACACTCTAGCACCAGCTCATAACACTACATTGTAGAAGGAAAGTTGTCCACATGGGTCAATCCGGAGTCCACCATCCTCCTAGACAACAAAGGAAGGTTAGGTGTTGACATCTTAGCCTTGAATTTCTCATAATCCCACATGCCAATGTTGGTGTCCATAATTCCTGACCAAATTGAAATCAACTTACTCTTAGCAACTCTGCTCCTCATATCTAACTTAACCTTCTTTGCATCTGAGATGGCAAAAGCTTCTACACGAAGGTCAGCTGCCTTTCCCTTGCCTCGACTAGCAACATTATGTCCTGATCCCGCTTGCAAGCACATAAGAATAACCACAATTAGATTCATGAGAAGAAATAATTGCAAGAGATCATTATCTCAAAATTCAGGATTTAGCTCTCCTCGCGGATTTTGCACTGGGAAGGATTTTCTTGAAAAATCGGACTAGGCGGATTCCAGCGAACCAAATGAACAAAATCCCAAAACAATATCTAAATCACCAACTCAACTAATGAAAGCATTAAGAATACTTAGCATAAGCTGTTTAAGTTAATCAAATGCATTACCAAGATACCCAAAATCCCTAACCATCAATTTAAACATTTCTCCAAAACACCTGGAAGAAATTGCTAGGGATGGATTCTGGCGAAATCAACAACAGTTACAGCCAACTCGGGGAAAATGAAGGGACACGAACTATCAGGAAAATATGGATGGAATGGATTTTGGAAAAATCTAGATATAACAGTATCAGAGCTGAACATCGGTAAAATGACTCGACTGTAGACATCCAAAAAATGCAGATGAAATGGATTTTGGTGAAACCAAATGAAATCCGGCAGAAAGTGAAAAAATAGGAGATAGAAGACTCGGGGAAATCCGAAGGAAGCAAAATTCTGCGAAGACCTCAAAAGCCCGAACCTATCTACGTCCTTGGTACTTTCATCAAATCAATTCAAACCACTTCAGATCCATGCCAGAAATCTGAAACCAACCTGACCTAGGACCTTAATGAACAAAATACGAACCAATGACCCACTTCTCAGCAATTTCATGAAGAAATGACCATGCCCTAAGTTGGGAACCCTAAATATCTAGCATGAAAGCATAGATGACTTGCTCATACATCAAAAATGGAAAGCTTGAAACCACAGCAAGCCAAGGCCCAAACAAGACCCGATAGCAGACAAAGTATAAACATTCGATCAACAAAACAAACTGGTGTATCAAATGAGAACCCAAAAATGCACAATAATGATGTGCATCCAGAAAACCTTGAAACCTACGAAGGACTCCCCAAGAAAACAAAGAAAATCCATTGAAACCAATAGAGAATAGGGTGCATCTACATACCATGGAAACATGAAGGTGGAAGCTGGTGAATTTGAGATACAATTGCTCAATGCAAATAGAATACAACCACATGCAGGAAATACAAACGTGGAACCCAAATGGCCTCAAAAATCTGACTATCCGGAAAACACCAAGAACCTCAACACACAAGCTCAAATGATAGCAAATGCACAACTCAAAATGATCAATTACTCTTTAGAGAATCAATATATCAAAGCCAAAAGACCTTCGCATAGATGTCATTAATGCGTTTGATAAGACAACCATAGTCACAAAGACATTTAGGGATTCGAGACTGCCACAGATTTTGAGGAAATCCGTGATGTGTAGATTTTCCTGAAAGTAGTGCAAAAGATCAATTTCAGACAATAAGAAGGAACCGAGGGAGTCTGGCCCAGGCTGATTTTCCCGAAAATAGTGAAAAACCTAAGATAAAGCGAAAAACTTCAGATTTTCAATATAGTTCAAAATAATGCCACTTTAATTGGCAAAAATGGTCGTTAAAGCACAAACCCAAGCAAGTAAAAACCCCCAAAAGGAAAGGGTCAAAACACCAAAAGCAAAAAAAAATAAGAGAGGTTCCCCACATTCAGTGGGGCGTGTGTGCAAAACTACACAACAGGACCCATTCTCTAGTAAAGGCGAATGAGTCCTCTATGACCTAAAAATAAGAAGTTTTATGCAAGGTACACATTGTTTGAGCATTTCAAAAATTCCCTTATTATTTCTATAACAGTTAGGATTAATTTTTTATTGTTATTTATAGATTTTGGCCTTCATAATTATATGTTTCATAGTAAAAACCTGTGGTTCATCATCTTGATCTATTCACTTCGATGTAAACCACCACCATTTTTTTCTTTGAAATAGGTTTGTATGCACAAACTCCAAAAATTTGATAGTATATTATTCTTTGACTTTAAATATTCTTATTTCTTGCTTCCCAATTTGAAATTTCTTGTAAACATCATTAATGGGTTTTGTAATCCTTAAAAACTCTCATGGCTTGAACTAAACTGATCTTCACTAGGATATACAAATTAGTGTGACACATCCTTCTATTCCATAGCCATCTTTCATTCAACTAAGTCATAAAGTAAAGACCATTAACACCTTTAAGCTGATAAAAATTTCCATTTGTCCTTCTTCCAATAGTAACCATAGTTTTGGAGCCTTTTTTGATCTCACATCCATCATCCTAAAACATAAACATAATATTATATCCTTTTCTATGTATATTTCTCTGACACTCGAGATGTGTTTTAAACCCTTAACATATAGAACATCATATGTATTATGCTTTCCATAAAAAATGATAGAGCCTTTTCCAGATATCTTAGTAGATGTATCATCGCCAAACTTAACTAAACCTCCTTCATATTTCTCATGCTTAACAAAATTACTTTTGTCACCAACCATATGACTTGAGCATCCACTTTCTATGATCTAGTTGTTATTATCCTTTCTATCTTGAAGAGCAGTCATCATAACATTATGAATTGTTTCGAGAGCACTTCACTTCACACATCTCTTAGAGAGAAAAATTAGATTCAACTTTCATAGCCATGAACAAGCATTCACTATCCTTTTCATCCCCATAGTTGGATTCATCATCAGATATACTTGCATCTTTTCTAACATAATATCTTTTATTAATTGCTTTACCTTTGTTTTATTTGTTCTTGTCATTAAAATCTCTATTTGGACATATTTAAGCATAATGACCTATATTTCCACAACTAAAACATTTGAAAGGTAACTTACCTCTATATTTACCAGTTCCCTTTTTCATTTTCCTCACAAAGTTTTCTTCTACATCATCAAGATCTTCTTGATTTGATTCCTCAATCTTCTCTAATTTGTTAGCCTTAAAATTAATCTTAAATTTTACATTACTTGGACCAAATTCGCTCATTTCAAAATTAGAGAAAGCACCATATAACTAATCATTAGAATATTTTCTTGAATCTTGAACTTCCTCAATAGCATAAAATTTATGACTATAAGATTTAGGAAGAGTTCTTAGTACCTTCTTTACCACTTCTTGTTATTCAAATTTTCCACCAAGACCTCTGATGGAATTGACAAATTTGTCTACCTTCTACATGTAGCTTGTAATTTTTTCATCTCCAAACATTTGTAGGTTCTCAAATGTGATCTTTAGATTCTTCATCATAGCTTTCTTGACCTTATCATCTCCTTCATAAATACTTTCCAACTTTGTCTAAATATATTTAGTAGATTTAAAATTCTTAACTTTCACAAATTCAATGTTAGAAAGACCACTTCAATGAGCATGCCTTGCTTTACCATTATTCTCATAGGCCTTTATCTCATCATCAGTACTCAAACCATTATTAAACATAGTATATTCAATTTCAATAGATTTCCAAACTCCAAATCCAAGAGATACCAGGAAACCTTCCATCATTGTTTTCTAGAAGTCATAAACTAATCCATCAAACAAAGGAGCATCCCTGTTGTGCACGATCCTGTTGTACTCATTTGCACACATGCCTCGTTTGGAATGGGGACCCTCTCTTCCCTCTTTGCTTTTCAAGTCCCTTCTTTCCTTTTTGGTTTACCTCATTTTGTGTTTCCTTTTTTATGTGCATTAAAGGGTCGGTGTGTTTCCCAATGCCATATTTTAAGCTCGACCAAATTCCCCCTTTGTCAAAATTGTTAAGTCTTGGGTTAACTCTGGTTTTCCTTGTCAAATGTCATTCTGGTAGCTGTGGCAATTGTCGGATTCCCATTGTCAGATTCCCTCTGCCAGATTCCCTTTGTCGGATTCCCTCTGCTAGGTTTCCCATCAGGCTTTACCATTTAAATGGCTAGGACGAGATGGCATCCCGAACCCTGGATTCTGGACCTCCCGCTGCCATCTGCATTTTGAAAATCCACCAACCTAACCTATCATCGTATAAAGGAATTTAATGTTGTATTAATGGCAGTTTTTACTATAAAAGTGCATTTCCCGACCGTCATTATCAACCATTCGAGTGACAAAAAGCATTGAGAAGCTCTCAATGTCCAGACATTTTCTGTCTAGCGATCTGAGCTCTATCTTCACCATTTTCCATGCGACCATCAGTGTTTTCTTCAAGATTTTGAGGTAGGTTTTCCCCGATGCACCCTACCCCCTTTCTTTGGTGAAATTTTGAGCTTTAGGCAATATAAAATGAAAAAACTATGTTAAAATCTAGTAGATATAAGCCTTCCCATCAAAACCCACCTCTTAGAAAATCACAAAACAGTCTTTAAGTGGCTAAAAATTTGATCTAGAACCTCATCTCTCCATGGTCATCCTTTGGAATAGTCGCTGACATCCTCTGGGCCCGAGCTTTCCCACCACCGTCCTTGAACTCGTCAAAATTTTTTGACCTCCGGAATTCCCTTCCCAAGATTCCATTGTGTCACCGCCATTCAAATGGCCTCGCCCGAGCATCTTCTCGACTCCCAGACCCCGGACACTCAAAGTCCATCCTGAGGACTTCTAAAATCCAAGATCTTCTAAATTCAATTTTCCCACGTCGGAGTTTGATTTTTGGAATTCCTTTCCTCGAGTCCTGTCCCAACTTCGTCATTTAAACGGCCTACCCCATGTGACTTTCTGACCCCCGCTTTCTGGCCACAAGGTCTTCCATCTTCTGGTCGAAACCTTTGACCAATTACCCACCTCAGACTTTGACCATTGAAATTCCCTTCCCAAGATTCCGTTGTGTCTTCGCCATTACAAATGGCCTCGTCCGAGCGTCTTCCCGGCTCCCAGAGCCCTGTCCGCTATCCGCCGAAACCCAAAATCCATAATTTTCCTCTGACCTTTTTCTAATTCTGAACTCCGAAATTCCCCTCTCGGGATTCCGTTCTACCTGAGCTGTTCTAACGGCATGTTCAGGACAACTTCCTGACCTCTGGGTCCTGGTGCTCCATTTGCCACTTGGTTGTCCCGAACCCTCTGACCACTTCCAAAAACTTTCTCTCAGATTTTTGATTTCATTTCACTGTTCCCAATGGCTGACCCGTAGCTGCTTCCCGGCAATGACAATCCAAGATCCGGATTTCGACTCCCAGAATTTCGTGTCCTCTATGCCGTTTCAGATGAATTTTCTGTAGATGATTCCCAAACTTCCAAATGAAGGATCAAATGACCTCCAAATCCAAAATGGATTTCAACCCACTTGCTAAAATTGGGTTTTCCTTAACATCCAACTTCAAGAAATGCCTTTGGGAATTCCATTCTCATTTTCGCCTTAAGACGACATACTACCAAGGGAATTCTGGCCCAAGAACTCTGGATTGTTTGCACTACTTTCTAACGATGAAATATCAAGTTTGCATGTTTATTGAATATTATTTATTATTGTCAAACTAATATTGACATACAGGGATTTGTTGGTGGTTGTTTTGTCAAGTTCATCATTACTAATTCATGTCTTTTGTGCAGGATTTATGGAATCTGGTGCAAAAACTTCCGGTGCTTCCAAGAAAGGGAAAGGAATAACCAAGCCACCAAGGGGCAAGGAAGATAGAGACCTAATGAAATACAAGTTCTAGGGGGTCCCCATTCAATCTAGGATCACTACCCTTTGGAGGGATGTCTCAGATACCAACACCAAATAGGTCGATGTTGAAAAATTCATGCAAAGGGTCAAAATGAACCCCAAAACATAAAATGCAAGATTAATAAAAAGCAATGGAATTGCTATGGCTATAGGTTTCCCACCAGCCTTCATGGCCCTAGAGTTGGTAATGGCATGCATGGAGGCATACCAACCTGATACTACAACCATAGTTCACCATGACAGAAATATCCTTACAGATATGTCTCTGTCGGGTTTAAGAGAAACCTTCCACATCCCTACCTTTCAGAGCATGGAGGTCCCCACCATGGAGGAATGCAAAGAGCTTTGGGAATAGTACCCATTGGGGTGCAAGAGACTTATCAACCAATACTGGTTGAAGGACAAGCAAGGTAGTGCTGGGAAGCTTCCTCAAGAGCTCTTCCACAATGATTTCTTCGAGGACTACCATGACCTCGTAACTCTACTCAGCTGAGTGATGGGCCTCCCCATTGCACCCTTCTTCCAAGAATGGATGTTCTATTTCATAGAGCAGATTCTCCATGGTAAGGGCACCGCCTTCTATTGGGGCAAGACAATCAACGACTGCTTCCACAAGCAGTTTACCACTATGAAGAGGACCACCATATTCTTCATGACCTCCTACTTGGTGTATTCCCTCACCAATCGACGACACTATCAGGGGTTGACAATGATGCCCAGTAATCCATCGGGGCCAGATCTCAAACCTTACATCAAGTACCCCCAGCTATAGTTCCAAAACTTCAAAAGAGACTATTGTATGGTGAACAACACATTCATTGCTCACCTCATGCGATCCTTAGGAGGGGACTTTCATAGAAGGATATCCCATAGTGCCAATGCCTCCTCAAGCAGTATGCCTGCTGGTACATTCAGTTCCCCAAGTTCACATATATACATAGTCAGGGATTCACTGAAAGACCAAACAAGCTGCCCCAATACCCAAATGACCAGATCATCTTATTAGAGCTGACTTGACAGCTGCGACACATTCATAGTGTCCTGAGTGAAAAACATTTGGTACGTCCCGCCTATCCCATTAACCTTGGTCAAGGGATGTAAAAGATCCATACCTCTCAGTGTGCAAGATATTCAGAGAAGGAGTTGGCTGAGTATGACTTTGAAAAATACACAAAAAGGCCTCGAATGGATCCTTATGGTCATGTCAAAAAGGAACTAGGACGTAAATACACCCACCTCCACAACATCGAGGACTTCTGGGCCAATTGCAAAGATGATCTTTAGGTACGATTGCACCATTACATGCACATGGCCACTATTTATGTATGAAGGGTGGACTTGTGTCCGGTCCCTGACCAACTAGAGGAAGATGAAGTCATAGTGGTTGATCCTGGCTATGATGCAGTTTCCAACTTGCCACTACCTACAACTGACTGGAATGAGCCAGAGCTTAATGATGCTAATATACTCACTAGGCCCATTGAAATCTGAACAAGGGCATGGATCAACAAGAAGGTGGCCATTTGAGACAACAAGGGGTCATCCTAATAATCACCGAACTTACAAGTGAGCACATAAGTGTACCAAGTGGTTTTGAGGGTAGAGTAGCTGCTGCTGCAACTGGGGAGACATCCAAGACCCCACCATCAATCAAGACCAAGAAAAGAAAGGAGGCTAGTGAACAGCTGCCCAAACCAAAGGTCTATGCTCGTAAGGCTTATGAGCTTGAACCTTCCAAGAAGAGGAGGAAAACAACTGGCAGCATAGGGATACGTGTGATAACCAAGGGTCTATCCCTTGAGATCAAAAGGGGAGGATCTAGCTCACCAAGGTCCCTTCCTACCATTGTTACTACTACCATTGCTATTTCCCCTATCCCTCATGCTTCGCTTGCCCCCTCTGCTTTCTCCTCACCTGCGGTGGACATCTTCGTCCACCTTTTTCCCACTCCTCCAATATTGTAGGTTATCCGCATGGATTCCTCATCTGCCACCACCTCACCAATGTCCTCTTCTTATATGTCTCCTTCCCTTCCTTCCATTTCTACTACTACATCACCTGCCCTTAGCCTTCCAGAGTCTTTTGTGAAGTACATGCAGAACGTGCCATCTAAAATTTTAGGGATGCTCACCAATCTGATGGTGCAAGATGCCATAGCTTAGTCCATGACCTGTGCTCCAACTCCCTCGCCCTCTACTAGATCACCGAAGATGAAAGAAACCATGTAGATATCAGATAAGCTCGAATGACAATAGTTGGAGGTTGAGAAAGCACTAGAGGATGAGGAGTTTGAGTATCATGAACACCCCTTGTTCAAGTGTCATGAGATTGATGAGGTGGCCTATGAATCTTCCAGTGAGGGTAGTGAGGACCTCGATGATGAACTGATTCAAGAGTCAAATGATCCCAAGATCAATACGGAGTGGGGGAATGAGCTCAAGGAAATTAAGGATAAGGAGGTCGAGGATCATCTTGCATAAGAAGAAGAGATTGCTGCTCCAGATACAAAGGGCAATAGATCTCAGATCGAGGGACGTGGCCAAACCATAGAGCCTAACAAGAAAGTGTTCCTCCATGAGGATGAACAAGGGGAGAAACCTAAGGAACATCAATATATTCCAAATGAAGAAGAGGTGGATGCTGAAAAGAAAGATTCACCTAAAGAGTACATGCATATCGATTCCGCCGCTCAACATGAAACATTCAAACAAGACTCTGATGAAGAAAAGGAAAATGAAGGAAAAAAGGAGAAGGATCTTGTTGTCAAAACCATTGAACTTGAGAAAGAGGACAGTGGGACTCGAAGTAAACCACCAGAGGAAGAACCCCAAGTACGCGATTGGCTACAAAGGTAGCTAAAGCAAAAGACTCCTACCTTGAAATACCGCAAGGTGAGGCTAGAAGCCATTATGGCTAGAGCACAAATAAGCACCAGGAAGGAGAAGAGGCCGAAGGTTAGATCAAAAGTAACCATGGATGCCTCAGGATCAAGGGTAGTGCAAATAGCCACACCGACGGTCAGGGAGTAAGGCATAACTTATAACGTCTCCACCATTGACTTGGGAGTGGCCACAAGAGAACAAAAGGTTGAGCACATCCAAGAGTCAGTCGCCATAGTGGTGCACTTTATCCAATAGGATAAGGTCTCCAAAGAAGAGTTAAAGGAGCAAGTGGCTTATTTAACAACCTATATTCAATAGTGGTCATCCCTAGATGAGCAGCCTACAACATCATCGGACGTACCTCAGTTGTTGTCCCAGGAATAGATTAACAAGCTTGATAAAAGATAAAACTTGGACAAGACTACGAAAAACTAGTTATGGTAGGTCTTTGACATTGGAAACATGGGCATCAACTTGGCTATTTAGACAATGAATAGATTCTTGGAAATTTAGAAAACTCTTGAGGGTTTGAGGAAGATCTATGAAGAGTTCCCGAAGAAGTACAATGCAGCCTACCCAGATATTGAGGCCATACTTGCATTACCAAGATGATGTTTGGGAAAAGGACCTCACCTTCAAGGATGATGATCACTGGCTATTTGACACCTAGAAGTGGGATTTTGATCACTGAAAGAGGAGGCTTGAGCAGATCTCGGAGCGGATGGTGCTAGACATTGAATGGGCAAAGGATTCTAGAGAGGAGTGTGCTCGGTACCTCAAGATGATGATAAGGTATGAGTTGCCTACGGTCGAGAATAATCCTGAGAATATAAAGCCCCACTTCTTGAAGATTATGGAAGATGGGATGTCCACTGAGGTCACCACTGAATTCATGTGCTTTACTGCTAGAGCCTTTGTACAGTCAAAACTTTTTAAGGAAAATGCTGCTAAGTATGATGATGACTGGAAGAAGCTTGGTAGCAATTCTTAGGAATGGAGTTACCAGATTTTGCGATCCGACATCATGGAGTTGGATAAGTTTCAGTCCCTGATCCTGAGTTTTGTGGAGTATGTCGCATTGAAGAAGAAAGAGGGCGATCCCATCATTGATGAAGAGTTCCTTGAAGAATAGCTACAGAAAAGGGCAAATGGCTAAAAGACAAATTTGCTACAGTGTTGTCACTAGATGACGAGATAGGGAAGAAACAAGAAGTTAGTAATAAATGTAATATATTTGGGGGTAGGTGAAACCCTAATGTAAAGTGAATCTTGGACACACAATTGAATTGAATCTTGGCCACTATTTTTCTTTTTTGAAACTATAAATAGGGCTCTCCTCCTCTCATTTTAAGAGAGTTGTGTTGTTGTAAAGGCATACTACAGAAATTATAATAGCAAATATAGTCATGTTTTGGTATATTTCTGGGTTTCTCAATATGTTTGAGCATTCCTCTCCCTTTTAGTTATAGATTTTCTTTAAGATGTTTTGCTGCTTTAATGTCCTTAGATTAGACTTGATAGATTTAGTATGATATCTCTAATTTTGAAGATTGTTGCTGTGTGTTTTCCTTGTCCATAATTTTGGTCATTTACTAAAGGTAGATGACTATGCAAATCTAGTCTGGACTTTGATTCCACTGTTGCTCATTAAATCTCATCTTTATTCACCTCCCCATAGCGAATGAATGATGAATATCTGTAGTCCTTAGAAGATACCTAAAATTTCATGACATTTTGAGAATTTTGATTAATTGAAATTCTATTTAAGGAAATTGTCCACAATAGGAACCTCCATGATCACTGTTCATTAGTAGTTGCAGGTCCAGGAAAAATCTTCCTTCCTCGCCCTTTTCTTTTACTTGTTTTTTAAGAGCAACTTGTGTTAGGGTTTGTTGCACATTATAAAGCCAAATCTAATGAAACAATGGAGTCCAAGATTGCTGCCTGAACCTGTAGCAAAGCATAGTAATTCTAGATCCATAAAGCTCCATTCATTGACTCAATTATCCTACAGCTTTGACCACATAAGACTGCCTTGTGATTCTAGAAAATCACATAAATCAACTGAAATATTCCAAGCCGCATCATGACTTGACATCTGAGAGACCTTGGGATAGTGTTCTACAATTTGATTATAGAAGATTGTCTTTTAAGAGAGGTAATGCACCTACGTATTTCCTATGTTGAGACATGCATAAAAACACCATCAATAGAACTGGTGCTAGAAGGAGGGCTCTGAGGGGGTAAAGTTGGATCGAATTGAGTCATTCTCCCCTGAGAGGTTCCACTGAGTACTAAGATCTACACCAAACAAGGGAGAGTTGCAGGAATTATAGCCCCCGATCCGAGCTAAGAGAGCTAAACGAAGGGGACCATCCATCAGTGATTCTATAGAACAACTCACTGCTCTTCCACCTCCACCCCCCTCATCTTCATTGATGAATTTGTCTTTCACTCATCCCACCATTGAGACCTTCCAAGTTGCCACTTCATCTAGTCTGAACACTGCCTCTCAGCTGAATGCAGTTCCCAGCCTTGCTACTGCCTCACCAATCATTGCAGCCTGATTACTAGCACAAACCAATATGGTGCAGCCACCTCCACCACCTTTTCCAATGGCATGGCTAGGCAATAACCCATCTTCGCTCACCTTCAACCTCTACCATGATATGCTGAAGAATCCTGAGAATTTTTACATGAAGTTCAACTCTCGAGATCCACAGAGGACAGCCAAAGAACATGTCAAGATTTTCATAATCACCTTGAAAACTATGCAAATCATATACAAAGATGTGGCATGTAGGCTCTTTCCCTACTCCTTAGGGGAAGAGGCCTTCTATTGGTATGTCAATCTACCAGGCAGAACTATCAACATGTGGTATCTCTTGAAGAATGCATTTCTATAGAAGTTCAAGACCCCTATTAGCCCTACAGATTCGTATCGGCATTTCATGTCAGTTCAAAGGAAAATCAATGAACCAATCAGCTCATTCAACGGTTTCTTCCACAGAGTGTACACCCGATTATAGGCCCCTTATTTTTTCAACGACGCCATTGTCCTACTCGTTTACTATGCAGCAGGACAATCTCACTTTAGCCTTGGTGAAAAGGATGAGACAACCACTATCTAGGTTGGTGGATACATATGCTGAAGCCATCATTTCCAGCACGGATTTGGGGTAGAACATAGCGGGTCCCTTACCTTCTCTTGGTAAAATCACACATCCGACGTAGATTCAGGGACTCATGCAGGCTTTATAGCATCAAACAGCCTTGTTGAATCCGATACCTTAGCTACCTATGGTTTCACATTCTAGACAGCCAGTAAACCAGGCATACCCAGTGCCTCATTATTTACTACCTTAGAAGCAACACTCGCACCCACAACAACCCCAGATACCTACATACCTCCAAGCGGTGGAGTTTCCACCCATTCATCAGAATCAGCCGACAGCACAGCCTATGTTCCTTTAGAATATTGTGTCGTAGCCAAGTAATACCGAAAGGGATAGGATCAACGACCTCATGGAGATGGTTAAGAAAATGTTGACTGAGATGACACACTTAAGAAATCAAAATAACCAGCTGCAGACGTTGCAAAAGAGTATCTAGGCCAATCTCAATAGGGACAATCAAGATTACTGTGAAAATCGGGATAATTGAGAGGCTGGCACATCATCAGGGTAGATTATGACAGAAATCATAACTCAAGCCAAAACTTTGACAAGAGGCCCATCCAAAGATAGAACCAAATGTGGAATATACACCCCAATAATGGTGGCATTCCCATGCCCCTTGATCAGCCCAACGGCAATGATAATGAAAACCCCGCAAGCAGATTTTATTTGGCAGAGGTTGCTTTATCTGGTTGGTGCCGTATACACAAGATGAGCCACCATTCTGAGCTGGATTGCTTGAAATTCCAAACTACAGTTGAGATTTTCCAAGTATAAGTTCAGAATGCAGTCGATAATTTAGGATGTAAAGACATCGTCCCATCCGACCCATACGACTCCCTGGTATTCGTGCTAAACCAAGCTCCTTTCCCATGGGCGAAAAGAAACGCACCAGAGCTGGAGGGTGCCAGTTCAAACAACAACAACACAAAGTTGGAAGAGGTAAGTTCTAAAAGTCCTTCGGCTCAACTTTTTAATTCAATAGATAATGGTCCTAAAGATGATGAAGAAGAGCCTAGGGAGGATGAAGTCCAAATGTTCTACCATTGGACTACTCCTTATAATCTCAGAAATAGACAAGTCAGAGGCCATGCTAGAGGGCCTTTCACGACCTCCACCTCGCCAAACAATTTTAGTACCCCTCTTGATCTGAGTGCAAACAATAATCCAGGTTTTCCACTCACAGCCACATGATATCTTAGCAGAAATAAACAACAAAGCAGCCACATGATATCTTAGCAGAAATAAACAACAAAGCAGTGGCCAAAGCCAAAATGCTAGCCCCTCCTAGAACATTTCCCATGACAAAGAGACTGAGCAAATGGGCGAGTATATTGCTGAGGAATTCAAGAAGGTAATGTTGAGCATGTCCACCTTTGAACTTCTAAAGGTGCCTGCTATCAGGAATGCCTTTTTCTGAATGATAAATGAGACCCTGTCTTCAGGGTCAGCTCAAGAGGGAGTTCCAATAAAGAAGGTTTATTTTAGTGACCAATTGAATGAACCAATTGTCAGACATATTTTTAATAGTAAGGCTGACACTCCCAATAGATGAATAGGCAAACGAACACCCCGATAGAGCAGCTAATTTGACACCAACCCAAAATAGAGGCAATGAGAAAGAAAAGGCCCAAGTCGCTCAGGTGGACGTTTCTGGAGGGTTGTTTCAAGGGAAATTTGAGACCCCTCCCTTTTTGACCATCATCCATGTGTTTGAAAAGAACCTCCACAATTGCTTGCTGGATTCAGGAGCTTCGACCAATGTCATCCCTTTGTGCATGTGCAAGGCACTCACGATAACACCAACTCCTTCTCAGTAGAAGGTGACACAGCTAGATAAAACTGAAATTAGCATAGTAGGGGAGATCAACAGGATACCCATACAAATTGCCACTGATCCCCAAATCCAATAGACCATTGACATACAAGTGGCTAACATCCTGGATACATCTAGCATACTCCTAGGAAGGGATTTCATGAGGGCATTGGATGGATACGCTGCCATTGATTACTCTCACATTTGGCTGTCGTGGAAAGGAATGCCTAAGCAGATCCAGATTGACCAAGAACCATGGATGAAATTTATGATTATAGAGTACAACAACACAAATGAAGTGTTGTATGCTAAATCAAGTCTAGAAAATTACTCTCTAGTGGCATGCCAGAATGAGCTGGAATACCTTGAAGGTGAAGGAACAGGTGAGGTTTTTCTCGTACTATGTAGCTTGCTTGCTAATTTGGCCAATGTCTCTCAGAGCACTAAGATGCTCATAGAACCCAACGATGCAGAACTAGAAGAGGGGTACGGTCTTGGACTCTTTGGTGGTTTCTAGGATTTCATGGAAAAGTGTGTGCATGACCAGCTTAGTCTGGGAACTAGAATGAACTTCTAGGAACTCTTGCTCCCTAATTGGTGCAGGGTGCATAATGTTGCTCACTCAAAATTTGACTACTGCTTGTGCCAAACAGAAATTGAACATGTTAAAAAATGGGCTATTCTGAAGGAGAAAACTGGGTCAGCATTGCACGAGCAAACATGTGCTACCCTGGTAGCCCTAGAAGCAACCACCAAGGCGACGGTCCATTCTGAGGCAAAGGTCGGATCTATCAGCCCTACACCTAAGGATTTCCCCAGATTATGGATGTTGCACTTTGATTGTTCTAAATCCAAGCATGGAACTGGAGCAGGTTTTGAACTGATCAGTCCCAAATGTAAACCGTACTTCTCTGCTCACAAGCTACAATTTTATTGTACAAATAACGTGGCAGAATATGAAGCTTTGATATTGGGCCTTCTGATGGCATTAAGAAAGGACGTCAAGATGCTCTAGGTGTATGGAGACTCGGAGTTAGTCATAAAGTAGGTCAAAAAGCTTTATTCCTGCTATGATCGAAGGCTTACTAACTACCAGAAT
Source organism: Sequoiadendron giganteum (assembly GCA_007115665.2). Taxonomy (NCBI): domain Eukaryota; kingdom Viridiplantae; phylum Streptophyta; class Pinopsida; order Cupressales; family Cupressaceae; genus Sequoiadendron; species Sequoiadendron giganteum. The sequence goes on along the minus strand of CM021101.1, from coordinate 22,009,211 downwards.
CATGTTTGAGATCTGCTTGAAGGGTTGGATGCATTCAATATTCAGTTGATCCCTCGCACTCAGAATTATACAACCAACACCCTGGCACAGGCAACAAGCACACTACAACCATTATCCCTATCTGGCCTAAAAAGATTCACAGTGGAACTCACTTCCATCCCATCAGTGCCAGATAATGTGGCCAATTTCCAAATATTCAATGATGACACGCACATTCTAGAATTCCTCACTAGTTCTGAAGTGTTTGCTACATAGATAATCGATGAGGTCGAGCCTCAAGAGGTGGAATTAGATATAGAAGGGGTCATCAACTTGAAAACTATCACCATCCCTAGGGGAATGGTTCAATTGGAGTGAATATTTGACCTTGATTAGATCAAAGACCAGAATCAAAGAGCCAAAGAAGATACCATCAGCGGTCAATGTGATACCTGCAACCTAGGAACAACCGGAAATGCCAAGAACGTGTTCATAGGTAAGGTATGTGCTCCTGAAGAAAGAAAGGGGATTATTGAAATGTTACACAAGTATCATGATGTCGTCACCTAGAGCTATGATGACCTCAAAACGTATGACACGTTGATTATCACGCACACTATCCCTCTTAGACCAGATATAAAGTTGTTCCGACAACAACAGTGCCCCATCAACGCTTTATTGGAGCCGATCATTTATAAGGAAGTACAGAAGTTGCTGTCACCTAGGATCATCTTTCCAGTCAGACACTCTACATGGGTAGCAAACTTGGTCCTTGTTAGAAAGAAAAATGGATAAATTAGGTTGTGTGTGGACTTCCGTAATTTGAATCGAGCATCAAAGAAGGACAACTATCCTATACCTTCATTGGATGAGGTGTTGCAGGTAGTTAATGACTCCCAGATGATGTCCTTCCTGAATGGATACTTGGGATACAGCCAGGTCATGGTATAGTATGAGGATCAACAAAAGACAACATTCACCACCAAATGGGGAACGTTTGCGTATAGAAGAATTCCGTTTGGGCTCATCAATGCTGGCACCACTTTTTAGTGAGCCATAGATATCACATTCAAATACCTCATAGGAAAGTGTATAATCATCTACATGGATGATTTGATGGTATTTTTAAAATAGCAGGGAAATCACATCAGAGACTTATGCAAGGTCTTTGAAATATGTCGTATGTTTGGGGTTTCCCTTAACCCAAAGAAGTCCATCTTTGGGGTCATTGAGGGAAGGCTCCTTGGACATGTCTTGTCAGAACATGGGATCTTTATTGACCCCAAGTGGATCCAATCCATTATGAAAATCCAGCTGCCAAGCAGCAAGAAAGAACTAAAATCGTTATTTGGGAAGATTAACTTCGTCCGCAAATTCATCACCGGCTTCGCAGAAATCGTCAAACTGCTCAATGCCATGCTGAAGCAAGATGCCAAGGTTGAGTGGACTCCCAAAGCAAAGCAATATTTTGGGGAGATCATGAGAGCAATCATTGATGCCCTTGTTTTGGTCAGCCCCAATTACCTGAAACCTTTTTATATATACTCCTTTGCTTTAGATCATTCATGTGCAAGTATTATGATGCAAAAGGATGACAAGGGGAATGAGCATCCAATCGCCTTCATGAGTGTGCCCTTGAAGGACAATGAAATTCGCTATCATAATGTAGAAAAGAAAGATTATGCCCTTGTTAAGGGAGTCAAGAAGTTCCGACACTATATCTTACGCAACAAGGTTTTTGCCATAGTTTCCAACCCTACAGTGAAAACGTTAATTATGTAGAATGAGATGAGCGAATGAAGGGAAAAGTGGATCATGTTGCTATAGGAATATGACATGGAAATCTGACTAATGAAGCTGGTAAGAGGACAGGCACTTGCCTAAACAATGGCAGAGGTAGTTATTGATGTTGTAACCGAACTCACAGTACAATAGTACCAGCTGGAGGATGTCTCCCCAGGGGAGTGGTATGATGACATTGTGTACTACTTGCTGAACCACAAGTTCCCATCCCATCTACAAGGAGTCCAGAGATGAGCTCCAAGGTTGAAAAGTAGTAGCTATATATTGCAGGGTTCTATATTGTACAAGAAAAATCATGAAGGTATTTATCTACGATGCCTGGGAAAAGAAGACATTGGCCGAGTTCTTGAGGAATTCCATGAAAAGTTCAGAAGTAGCCACAGCTTGGGGCTATCAATTGCACATTAAATCTTGAGAGATGGATAGTATTGGCCCACCATTTTCAAGGATGCTCACAGTCACATCCGTACTTGCCATGTTTGCCAAACTGTTGCCGCCAGGGAAAGGAATGTTGTTGTCCCATTACAACCTATTCTGGAGGTAAGGCCTTTCGTACAATGGGGTCTCGACTTCATTGGTCTGGTAAGTCCTCCATCGTTTGCAGGATATAGGTACATTCTAACCACTTCTTATTACTACACTAGATGGACAGAAGTAATAACTTGTAGGCAATATACCACTGAAGTCGTAATAAATTTCTTAGAAAGTTTTATCTTAAATCATTTTGGTTGCCCGTACGTCTTAGTATGTGATAATGGCCCGATATTTGCCTCACTGAAATTCACAAGTTGGGCCTTCAATCATGGCCTCATCCTCAAATTCTCCTCCAACTATTACCCTCAAGGCAATGGCCTTGCTGAATCCACAAACAAGAACTTGATCACGGTGATCAAAAAGTTGTTAGATAGGAACCCCAAGGATTGGCATACCCAACTTTATTTCACCTTATGGGCCAATCACACCCACCACAAGGCTACCCTTGGAGATTCCTAGTATCATCTAGTCTATGGCTTAGAACCCATCTTCCCCATACACTTGAAAATCCCAACCCTTCGATTTATCAATGACTTTTATGGAGGAGACCGCAGAGAAGCTCACCTCGCTGAGCTGTTGTACCTTGAAGAAGTACGAGACCATGCAATAGAAAATTTCACCAAGCATCACGGCATAGTCAAAAGATGGTTTGATTGTCGAGCCAAAGTTAAGGCACTCTGCATTTCTGATCTTGTCCTCTACTGGGACAAGGCCCATGAAAAGAAAGGGGGACACAACAAATTCGACAAGCTTTGGCTTGGCCCCTTTCACATTGCTGAAATCCTTGAAGATAATGCTTTCTGCCTAAAGACTCTCACTAGTGAAGATGTCCCGTTGCCTGTCAAGGGGCAGCATCTCAAGCATTACTTCCAGGACTAAGCTCTTGGGAGTCATCTCTGTAAATACTTGTACATAGGTTAGGGTAGATTTTTTGTTTTTTCCTTTGGTTTTGTCTGCTTCTAGATCGTTTTATCATAATTTTGGAAGCATCTCCCTATTTTGCTATGGTGGTCATGCCTGGTCTAGCAAATGGTTTAGCTTGCTATCCACTTTCATTTTGATTCTCTAGATAAGCCTTCATTCCCTACTGCTACCCTCTGAAAGCTCCTAAGTATTGGTTTTCAACTTTGAACTTTGCACTAACCTAGGATGGTTACCTGCTTGAATCCCTGCTTTTATCATGGAACACAAAGCACACTTTAAAATATCTCCAAAGAATGGTATGGTGATCACTGGGAAGAAGAGATAAGTGAAAAATCTAAAGTTTGTTCCAGTGACCACTACGATTCTCAAGCCCATTGTGAACATCGCCGTTCGCACGGTTGACCAAAAAAAAAAGGAGAAAGTGCTAAAAGGAAATATCCAGCACAAGTAATAAATAAATTGCAAAGAACAACCATATAGGTGCATGAATATCTCTACCAGGGCTATGGACACTTGATTGGTAGTAGAGCTATGTTTGTGAGGTCATAGCGACAACTCTGCCGGGGCTATGGATGCTTGACTAGTAGCAGTGGAATCTCCAAGTTACTTTTAGGATTAGATGAACTACGTAGCTTATCTCCTCTGACCTGTGGTTACCCGTACTCTTTCTAAGGAAAGGAAATGAATTCACCATGCACACACTTACCAGATGGAATTGCAGTCTGATTCAACCCCACCTTCCTTAAACTATTTTGAGTTCAACTTTCAAAATTATCTTACATCTACAAAACTAGAGATCATGTGTTCTCCTAATGGAGTCACCATTTGTTGTGCCCATTTGCACACACACCCCATTCGGAATGGGGAACCTCTCTTCCCTCTTTGATTTTTGGGTCCTTTCTTTCCTTTTTCGTTTACCTCATTTTTCGTGTCCTTTTTTATGTGCATTAAAGAGTCAGTGTGTTTCCCAATGCCATATTTTAAGCTCAACCAAATTTCCCCTTTGTCAAAATTGTTAAGTCTCGGGTTAACTCGGGTTTTCCTTGTCAAATGTCGTTCTGGCAGCTATGGCAATTGCCGAATTCCCTCTGTCGGGTTTCCCATCAGGCTTCATCATTTAAACGGCTAGGATGGGATAGTTTCCTGAACCCTAGATTCTAGACCTCCCATCGCCATCTGCATTTTGAAAATCCACCAACCTAACCTACCATCGTACAAAGAAATTTAATATTGTATTAATGGCACTTTTTGCTATAAAAGCACATTTTTTAGCCATCATTGTCAACCTTTCGAGTGACACAAAGCATTGAGGAGCTCTTGGCATCCAAAATTTTTCTGTCCAGTGATCCAAGCTCCATCTTCACCATTTTCCATGTGGCCATCAGTGCATTCTTTGAGATTTTGAGGTAGGTTTTCCCCAGCACGCCCTACCCCCTTTCTTTGGTAAAATTCTGAGCTTCAGGTGATATAAAATGAAAAAACCATGTTAAAATCTGGTAGATATAGGCCTTCCCATCAAAACCCACCTCTTAGAAAATTAGAAAATAATCTTTAAGTGGCTCCTTAAACAGTCACTGACATCCTCTAGGCCTAAGCTTTCTTGCTGCTGTCCTCAAACTCATCAAAATTTTCTAACCTTCAAACCCACCTCGGCCTCCAACCTCTGGAATTCCCTTCCCGAGATTCCGTTGTGTCACCGCCGTTCAAATGGCCTCGCCCGAGTGCCTTCCCAATTCCCGGACCCCAGACACTCAAAGTTCGTCCGGAGGACTTCTAAAATCCAAGATCTGCTAAATTCAATTTTCCCACCTCAGACTTTGATTTCTGGAATTTGTTTCCCAGATTTTCGTCCCGACTTCGTCATTTAAACGGCCTGCCCCATGCGGCTTTCCGATCACTGCTTCCCAGCCGCAAGGTCTTCCATCTTCCAGTCAAAACCTTTGACCAATTTCCCACCTCAGAATTTGAGCATTGGAATTCCCTTCTCGGGATTTCGTTGTGTCTTCACCATTACAAACGGCCTCGTTCGAGCATCTTCTCAGCTCCTAGACCCCGGTCCCCTATCCATCGAAACTCGAAATCTAGAATCTTCCTTCGACTTTTTTTGGATTCTGAACTCCAGAATTCCCCTCTCGGGATTCCATTCCACCTAAGCCGTTCTAAGAGCATGTTTGGGACAACTTCCCAACCTCTGGGTCCTAGTGCTCCATTCGCCACCTGGTTGTCCCGAACCCTTTGATCACTTCTGGAAACTGTTTCCCAGATTTCCTTCCATAGATTTTTTCTTTAATTTCACCATTCCTAGTGGCCAACCCATACCTGCTTCTCGGCAACGGCAATCCGAGATCCGGATTCTGACTCCTAAAATTTCATGTCCTCTACACCGTTTCAGATGGATTTCTTGCAGATGATGCCCAAACTTCCAAGTGAAGAAGAGGTGGATGTTGAAAAGAAAGATTCACCCAAAGAGTAGTTGCATACCGAGTCCGCTGTGAGACATGAAACGTTCAAACAAGAATCTAATGAAGAAAAAGAAAATGAAGGAACAAAGGAGAAGGCTCTTCTTGTCAGAATCGTTGAACCTGAGAAAGAGGATAGCGGAACTCAAAGCTAACCACCAGGGGAAGAATGCCAAGTACCCGATTGGCTGCAAAGGTAGCTATAGAAAAAGACTCCTACCTTGAAAGACCGTAAGGCGAGGCTAGATGCCATTATAGCTAGAGCATAAATAAGCACCAAGAAGGAGAAGAGGCCGAAGGTCAAATCAAAAGTAAGCATGGACACCTCGGGATCAAGGGCAGTGCAAATAGCCACATCAATGGTTGGGGAGCAAGGCATAACTTATAACATCTCCACCATTGACTTGAGAGTGGCCACAAGAGAACAGAAGGCTGAGCACCTCCAAGAGTCAGTCGCCATAGTGGTGCACCTTATCCAATAGGATAAGGTCTCCAAAGAAGAGTTAAAGGAGCAAGTGGCTTATTTAACAACCTATATTCAACAGTGGTCATCCTCGGATGAGCAACCTACAACATCATTGGCCCCGCCTCAGTTGCTATCCTAGGAATAGATTAACAAGCTTGAGAAAAGATGAAACTTGGACAAGACTATAGAAAATTGGTTCCGACAGGTCTTGGACATTGGAAACACGGGCATCAACTTGGTTGTTTGGATAGTGAATAGATTCTTGGAAGTTCAAAAAACTCTTGAGGGTTCGAGCTAGATCTGTGAAGAGTTCCTGAAGAAGTACAATGTGGCCTACCCAAATATTGAGGCCATACTTGCGTTACCAAGTCATGTCTGGGAAAAGGACCTCGCCTTCAAGGATGATGATCACTGGCTAGTTGACACCTAGAAGCGTAATTTTGATCACCAGAAGAGGAAGCTTGAGTAGATCTCAGAGTGGATAGCACTAGACATTGAATGGGCAAGGGATTCTAGAGAGGAGTGCGCTCGGTACCTCAAGATGATGACAGGGTATGAGCTGCCTACGATCGAGATTAATCCTGAGAATATAAACTCACACTTCTTGAAGATTATGGAAGATGGGATGTCCACTGAGGTCACCACTGAATTCATGTGCTTCGCTGCCAGAGCCTTTGCACAGTCAAAACTTTTTAAGGAAAATACTGCTAAGTATGATGATAACTGGAAGAAGCTTGGTAGCAATTCTCAGGAATGGAGGTACCAGATTTTGCGATCTGACATCATGGAGTTGAATAAGTTTCAGTCCCTGATCCTGAGTTTTGTGGAGTATTTCGTGTTGAAGAAGCAAGAGGGCAATATTGTCATCGATGAAGAGTTCCCTAAAGAATAGCTGCAACAAAGGGTAAATGGCTAAAACACAAATTTTCTATAGTGTTGTCACTAGATGACGAGATAGTGAAGAAACAAGAAGTTAGTAATAAATATAATATATTTGGGGGTAGGTGAAACTGTGTATGCTTTCCTTGTCCATACTTTTGGTCATTTAATGAAGGTAGATGACTGTGCAAAGTTAGTCTGGACTTTGATTCCACTTTTTCTCATTAAATCTCATCTTTATTCACCTCCCCACGTAAGACCGCCTTGTGATTCTAGCAAATCTGACATCCGAGAGACCTTGGGATAGTGTTTTCTAATTTGATTGTGGAAGATTGTCTTTCAAGAGAGGTAATGCACCTATGTATTACCTGTGTTGAGATGTGTATAAAAACACCATCAAAAAATCCTAGATATACCTCAAGAGGTTAAGATTTCTTCCAAGTAACCTTACTCTAATACCAATTATCTAATGCACACAAGACAACTAAGAGGGGGGTTAATTAGTTGTGCATTAAAACCTCAAAACTTTCATAAACATTTAGATCCACATCAAATTTATTAACCCTTAATATGTTACAATTATTTAGCATGAAATTAAATAATAAAAGAAGGAACACATGAACACCACACACAAAATAACACCAAATTTACATGGAAAATATAAGAAGGAAAAAAAAAAGTGAAGATTAGCTCATAATATAAAGTAATTGTAACACTGAATACAAAAGGCTCACGTCCTGAGGGCTCATTACCCAAAAGAAAGAAATGCTCATAACCAATTTCTAATTTCCAGATTACAAAAAATAAAAAAGAAGAGTGTTACAGTGAGAAATCCATCTCAATGCAACAAAAAATTCCACCAAAACATCACCAACACATTCACAACCTCTATGAATATTGTAGACACATTCTTCTCACTACTTCAAGTAGGTCTAACTCATTAAATATTGCACTACAATTCATAAATTTACACTTCACAACTCTTCAATATGTATTAAACTTTGTACACCCAATCCTCCATCAACACACCACTGATTTACACCTTCTTCAACCTTGAAAATATTCTTCAAAGTTGGCTATTGTGAATGGTGATCCTATACCTAAACAAACACAAATAAAACACATATAATTAATTCATTATGCAAGTTAGAAGAAACATCCCCCATGAGATTCATTTGAAACATTAAAAAAAGAAATGAAATGAAGAACACAATAACAAATCTTATTAAATCCTATTCAAATGAACAAAATATCAATCCCATGGGGGAATTGGTGCTATTTTGATGTGGAAAATGACCCTTTCCCATTTCCTTGCAAGCTTGATGATCAATGATGAATATTTGATGCTCCCTGGTGCAATTTCCTCATAACGTAGCTATGAAAAATATGAAAATAGATGAAAATGGATGGAAATTTCTCAAAAAATTGAAGATAATGATGTTGCATGAAGTTGTGGATCCAAAATTAAAATAAGAGCCTCCTATAAATAGAAGAGAATGATGGAGAAAGAGGCAAAAGGGATGAATGTAGGACAAAAGACCAACGAATAGGAAGAGGCCACTTGTCAGCATGTGATTGGAGGAGGAAGGAGCACATTTTGATGAATGTGCACATAAATGTGGTTAGGTGGAATTTGTAATTTGTGAAATGACAAGTTGGAGAGAGAAAGGAATGGAGTAAATGGCACTTGGCGCAAGGCAAAGGACATGTAAGAGGCCTTTAATGCCTTGTTGGATGTACTCATCCCTTTTGGAGGGATTTTTGAATTTGAGAAATATTCCCTCATTGATGCCAAGTTGAGAGAAAATAGAAGAATTTATGAGTCAATTAAATTGATTTACTTGTGCAAGTTGCAAAATCTAGAGGATTTGATGGATTAGGATTAGGATTAATTTAGATGAAAATTAGAGGATTTGACAATTTGACATAGATTTTTGGATTAATTTAAATCAAAGTTGAGAGTAATATGAATTTAGATTTAATTACATAAAGTTTGATTTATTTAATTGAAGAGGGTGGTGTTAGATTAAATCAAATAAAGATTAAGTTATTTAATTGAAAGGAGATGACTTTAAAGATTAATTAAATAAAGTGAATTATTTAATTAAAAGAAGGACTATATGATTAACTAAACAAAATAACTTATTTAATTAATTAGGAGATGATGACTTAATCAAATAAATTTGATTTATTTAATTAAGAGAGGAAATACGATGAATTTAATTGAATACAGATTATTCAATTAAATGACTAGATGAGGATATCATTTAGGATGAATGGTGTTAGTAAGATTAGGATGAAGTGTATAGGATCAATCTTTATATTTTATGTGTCTACATTTTCCCCGTCTTTGAAACAATGTACTCATTGCGTGCTTCAAAGAATAAAATGCCAAGATCAAAATTCATTTTTTATTTTATTTTTTCAGATGCCCCACTTCTGTCCCAATGAGAAGGATAGCACTGGTATATTGTTCCCTTGAGAGATCAGGCAAAAATTTAGATTTTTGGGTGATCTTACAAAAAATAAAAGGAGACAAGCTGCCTGACAGGTCCAAAAAGGGTCTAGGATGCCAAAAACATGCCAAAGCATGAAAAAATGATGCAAAATGACTCTCAATTGGGTGAAAATGGGATCGAGGGTCCAAAACCCTAGTTGGATGGCTAAATAGGGTAAAAAAACTATAACTTTCAATCTTAAATAGCCCTTAAGAGGTCACTTTCAATTCACTTACACACCTAGCCCTTAAGATATTCTTTCATTTTGAGATATGAGCATTGTTCGAGATGACATAATGAGTGCTTCCATAAAATTATTTGGATTGCGTGTGAGTGTACCACTAACTAGTAGGCATAGAACTGTTGATGGTGTTTTCTACACAACAACAACTCAAATAGAATATGATATCTTATCTCTCTTGAAAGGTAAATCTCTATGGGAAAAGAGATAACCCCAAGGTCTCTAATGTTAGGTCTTGACAATTCAGCAAAACAACTTAGAAATAAATGTGAAAATGCTGGTAATCATAATGGGACCTTACTATGAGCAATATTGGATTTCAAATCTTATTAGATATAAACAATGAATTGATACTTTGAAACTTAATTGGAACCATGATAATAAAGAAACGGAAAAAGATAAAGGTTTCAGAGATAATCTTAAAACTACTTCTAACCCTAAGATTGAAAATGCCAAAGGATAAAATGCTTGAAATGGACCAATCTCTCATAAACTATTTTCTGCTTGACCTAGATGAATCTGCAATTCAACAGAAATAGTGCAATCTTCTAAGGTATTTAAAGACTTTCAAATCATAAACATTCATTCAGTCAATCCTATTGCAATTGAGGTGAATAAACCTTCACAATTGAACTAAGCACAAATATAAGTCCAGGCTAACTTTGCAAAGCAGCTAACAATCAGACTCCACAAGATAGATACCAAACACAATATCTTCCTTATATTGAATCATCCAAAGTAGCAACAATTCCAGTTTTGTGTTACAACACTTGCTTGCCAATAAACCCTAATCTGCTCTAATATCGAATACTATCTCAAATCTACTATATCTATTCTCTAATATCTTTTCTATATTTCTCTTTTCTATATCCAAATGAGGAAAAATGCCATCCTTTTATAGAGACTCAACAAGCTAGGTTGGCCCAATTTATGATTTACAATAAAAACATGACCTACAAGAGGTCGGCCTAAAATATATTTGAACATATGAAATGTGCCGTTGGCACCAATTTCATCTAGAAACCACCAAGATGTCAAAGGGTCAACCCAATACATGTGAATTAATGGGAAGCACAAATACCAATGTAACCCTATATAATTACTCCCCATCCTTGTCCTTAGCTTTATCTTCTTCACCATGTACGACCAACAGGACCCTATCAAGCTCAGCAACAAGTGGCATAGGAAAAACCCTAACCTTCTCTAAAGAGACTTGATATCCTCTCTTGCCTACCTAACTATACCATCCCAATTGGCTTTGTTGGTCAAATACTTGTCATTGACTGCAATATAAGTTGCAGCATCATCCAACTGATGTTCAGTAACTAGCCCTTCACTGACTAGAGAATAAATATCCCTCCACCATTTTCTAAGTTGTTCCAAATTGAGATGTTTTAGAGAAAAATTCTTCCTTCCAATCATGACCTCGAAGAATGAAATGAACCTATCATGAATGTTATTCAGAGCATCCTCAATCTACCTCACCTATTTGTGGATATTTTTCAAGGCCTTCTGCCTCATTTGTAGGATTTCAAACCATTCCCAAGGTTTAGAAACTCTTGGAAAAGGAAGAATCTTGGACTGTACCAATTTTTCCTCAGTAAACCCCATGATTGTTGTAGTCTTCTGCAGCAGGAGGTTGGTATCCACATCATCTTTTGCTAATGTAGCCTTCAACCAATCTATCAATCTTAGTGCATCACCTCCAGTTGTCAATATTCCGTTAATGGAATCATCTCCTTTAGCTTGGACACCCTACAACCAGGTAACTGTAGCATGCGAGGTGCCCTTTATCTTTTCTAACTCAGAGATTGTTTCCTTGGGTAGGAATCCCGTAGCAAAAGAGGAGGATTCAATAGCTTGCAAGGGTTTCATCAACTCCTACAAGTATCTCCTTAGTTTCTCATTGTCCTTCTCCAATTCATGCCTAGTTTGTACTACTTTTTAAATCTCCCCACAATCACTGCACTGGATCCCTCATACTCTTCAATATCCTGCTCCACATTAGCATGTCCTAAATCAACAGTCTAAACATTATAGTCTTGGGCAGTCACATTGTCTCTATCCTTGTTTGGAGCAGGGGTAGCAATATGGGCCACCCAATTACATGATCCATCCCTTTCAATTCGGGATACAACCCTTGCTTTCTTCTTAGTCTTCTCTTTCTCCACATTAGCCATGAGGGCATCCCAATTAAGAGGAGCATCCTCCACTATTGCCGTTTTTCTCTTCAATTCACTCTCAAGCTAATCTAGAATAGTAGACCCAATAGGCACTGTGTCTACCTTACCTTGTTCCTTCTCCTGCTGATCAGTAGTTGCCTCTTTCTCAATACTTGGTCTTTTAGAAACATCCCCAGTTGGGTTCTCTTCCTATTGTACCTGCTCTTCCACAACCACATGCACTGGTGAAGGGGCCTTAGCTAGTATCTATTTTTGAGGAGACCTTTCTACTTGTTGTTTTGTAGGAGAGTCTGCATATGCCACCAAGGGAGATTGAACTACCCTATCAATTTTTGCCTCTACCTTAAAGAGGTCTCCTTCTTGGAACTCTTCCTTGTTTAAATTCTTAGAACTTTCATCTTGCTTTGGTTCTCCCCGTACACTACTAGCATCTTGAGGAATGGAGGGATTTACTTGCTCAACAATAGGGATACTCACCTAACCATTCTCTTGTGCTGCAATATCCCTTGGGGAAGGAGTCCTTGATCTCCTCATGTAGACCTATGTCTTTTCCCCTGAAATTTCCACCTCTACCACTGGTGGCTCAATTTCCTTGTCAACCCTAGGGGATTCCTCTACCTTCTATGATGTCCTTGTGACTCTTCTCCTCCTCATCAATGTATGAATGCTTTCAACCTCCTCCTCTTCCCGGTTCTTCTCAACTTCTTTCCTAGAGGCATGCTTCCTCTTCTTGGCAACATGCCTCCTCTTTTTGCCTTCCTCTACAGCCTTCTCAGCCTGAACCTCCCTTACCTAGATTCTAAAAAGAGAATCCACCTTCTCTTTACCTTTTGGATCTGGTTCAAGTGAAGCCTCAGAAGCAAAATGAGACTCTAAGTCTCCCATCAGTTCATAGTTGCATGGAACACCCTCACTCTCTAACTCTAATATTTTGTGCTTCAACCACATCTTGGTATATTTGATCACTGGGGCCATAACCTGATCTAAATCATTCTTTTCTTCCTCTAACTAGTCAACTTCCCTCGCTAGTTTATCCTTCACAGCCTCATAAACATGACCCTAGATAACATTTTCATCCTCCTCTACCTAGTCTAGGATGGCCTTTACATTGTACAATCTCACCAAGTCCACTGGAAATCTAGAAAACCTCTTCCTTCTCACCTCAAACTCATCAGCAAGGTTAACCCAATAGTCCTCAATATGAGCGTTATGGCTATAATCCCTATTGGCTTTCTTTTGGGCCCCACCAACAACATCAAAACTTGATCTCTTAGAATGAAAAGAGAGCCCAAGAGTACACATCTCCTCCTCTGAATCATGAGAAAAATGAATGGAGGCACAAACTTCTCCCATCCCTATCTTTAAAGGAAAATCATTCCCAAAACCTATCTTATGCATCTCTCCCTTCACAACATTGTCAAAGTCATAGATCTATCTAGTGACTTCCAAAAATATAATATGATCTGTGGGATATCTAGGGATTCTATAGGGAGCCCTCTGAAAACCATCAATTCTGATATATGAAAAGGTTGGGAACTAGATAAACCAGGCTCCATATCTCCTTATCACTCTTTTTCCTTATCTGAGATTCTCACATGCTCTGCACCTTGAAGGAATCTAGTAATGTACATTGTGAAGGAATCATTCAACCTTCAGTAGTTTCCACTAGTCAGGTGCAATTGTGGATATACTTCATAGATAGTATCCTTTCCAAAAATACCCCTAGTGCTCAATCCCTTGTATGGATGAAGTCTGGACAATGAATACACTAGGTAAGAGGTCATAGTGAAAGTCTTGGTCTACAAGACATTACACAACTGATGATGGATCACATTATTGATAACACCTACCCAATGATAGTCAATTCCCTGCTCCATTTTGGCAATCACATTGAACATCCAGGTTTCAAAAATACCTACACTCTTCAATCCTACCAGCTTTTTGAGAAGGGTGATGGCATTGTAGTACTCCCTCTTGACCTTCAACCTAAACAATTGCTTAGGAAACTTAGAGAAATTAGATTTAGGCTTCTCTAGCCAAGAGTTTATCACCTATTGAGATTTGACAATTTTCTCTTCATAATACTTTCTAGGAACCTCTATGTCAAAGCCCAACACATGGGACCTATCAGGCATGCCAAAGGTTGCAGCAATGGCCATAGGACTGAAACCAACAAGAATCCTTCCCTGGGAACCAATTATTCTCTATGTACCACTATCATAGTTTCTGGCACACTGAAGCACCAACTCGTAGCACTGCACTGTTGAAGGGAAACCTGCCACATGAGCCAACCCAGATTCCAGCATTCTTTTTGCCAATAGAGGAGGGTTGGGTGCTGACATCTCAGCCTTGAATTCCTCATAGTCCCACATGCCTACATTTGTATCTGTGACCCCTGACCAAATCAAGGTCAACTTACTCTCAAGAATTCTTCTCTTTATATCTAACTTAACCTTTTCTACATCTGAGACGACAGAAGCCTCTACACCTGAATCGGTTGCCTTCCCCTTGCCTCGCCCAACAAAATTCTACCCTGATCTTGCCTAAAAACACATAAAGGTAACCTAAAATTAGATCCATAAGAAGAAATAAGTGTGGAAGTTCATTACCTCGAAGTTTGGGATTTAGCCCCCCTCGCGGATTCTGCACTGGGATGAATTTTTGGGAGAATCCGGACCAGGCGGATTCCAGTGAACCAAACATACAAAATCCCATAATATCATTCAAAATCATTAATTAACCAAGGGAAATCATTATAAAATCTTAGCATAAGCTCTTAAAATCAATCAAATCATTTCCTAATAAACCAAAGATCTATAACCATCAATTTCAACGTTTCCCAGAAAAAACCCGAAAGAATCTGCCAGAGATGGATTCTGGCGAAATCAGCAATAGTTATAACCAATTCGAGAAAAAAAAAGAGACAGACAATTCGGGAAAATCCAGATAGAACGGATTTTAGAGAAATCTAGATATAATAGTATTAAAGCTCGAAATCGATAAAACGACCCGACCACGGACTTTGGGAAAATCCAGATGGAATGGATTTTAGAAAAACCAAATGAAATCCGATGGAAAGTGGTAAAGGAAGAAGAGATAGAAAAAGTTGGAGAAATCCGGGGGAGGCAGAATTCCATGAGGACCTCGAAAACCCGAACCTATCTACATCCTCTCCACTTTCACCAAATCGATTCAAATCACTCTGGATCTAGGCCAGAACTCTGAAACCAACCTAACCTGGGCCTCTAATGAATAAAAGATGAACCAATGACACAATTCTCAACAATTTGAGGAGAATTGGCCATGCCCTAGGTTAAGAACCCTCAATGTCCACCATGAAAGCATAGACGACTCACTCATATCAGAACGAAAGTTTAAAACTACAACAAGCCAATGTCCAAAATAAGAAGTAACACTAGACCAAGCATAAACATTCAATCAATTAAAATAGTTGGTACCCCAATGGAAAACCCCAAGATGCCCAATTATAATGCGTACCCAAAAAACCCAGGAAATTATGGAGGACTCCCAAGCAAATGAAGAAAAGTAATTGAAATTAACATAGAAAAGGGAAAATTTACATACCATGGAAGCGCAAAGGTTGTCATTAATGAAATCGACAAATAACCGCTCGATGCAAACTGGATACAATCTATGCATAGGAAATGCAAATGTATAGTCCAAATGGCCTCAAAAATCCAGATATGTAGCAAAAATACCAAGAACCTCAAGATAGAAGCCCAAA
The DNA here is from genome assembly GCA_007115665.2 of Sequoiadendron giganteum. Lineage (NCBI taxonomy): Eukaryota > Viridiplantae > Streptophyta > Pinopsida > Cupressales > Cupressaceae > Sequoiadendron > Sequoiadendron giganteum. Next base: position 21,993,500 of record CM021101.1, on the reverse strand, counting down.
TGATAGAAAATGCACAAAATAAAATGATCAATTACTTCTCAAAGAGTCAATATATCAAAGCCCCAAGACCTCCGCACAAACGCCATTAATGCATTCGACAAGACAGTCACGACTACAAAAAATTTGGGAATTCGACTCTTTGATGGACTTTAGGAATTCAATGGGGGAACAGATATCAGGGAAATCTGGATCATACGAATTTTCCCAAAAATAGGGCAAAAGATAACAATTTCGGACGCTGGGAGGAAATCGGGAGAATGCAACCCAGGCAGATTTTCTTGAAAGTAGTAAAAACTGAAAATAAAACCAAAACCTCATATTTTCAATAGATTTCATAAGTATCCCACTCCAATTGGAAAGATAGACATTAAAGCATAAACCCAAGCAAGCAAAACCTCTAGAAAAGAAGGGCCAAAAAACCAAAATCAAAAAAAAAAAAGGGTCCCCACTTTCAGTGGAGCATGTGTGCAAAAAATTCACAAGGACCATTGATATGTGACCCTTATCTGACTTGTTTTTTCAATTTTCTTGCGTAATAAATAGGGTCAAAGGTCAAACAGAGTCAAGCAACACTATATAGTGTTGTTGAAAGTGCATAATCGACACCACACAACCCTAAAGAGTACCAAATTTGTAAACTACATCATTGTGGATTAGTTTAGAAAATTAGGATTAGGAGGTAAAGTTAGCTACATTTTCAAATTATTCCATTGCAGTACAATTTAGAATTTAGGTTTGGGAGCATGGTCAAACTATGACACAACAATGCAGTTTGGAGTTTAGGGGGTCTTAGCAATGTAGTTTGGAACTTACAAATAGTGTTGCAATTGCAAACAGTACTGCATATGCTATTTCAATTCTGACAAATTAGAACATGATCCCGATTTTTTACAAAATCTGACGTTGTGGATTTTCTTGTGCAAGACCTAAGAATTCTTCATTCATAGGAGCACAGGTCCTCGGTTCTTAGCAGATTGGTTGGTATGAACAAGCTTCTCCATGAGTACCTTGGGGTGATAGGGTTGTGGTACATAGCCTACGCTGCTCCTATCTGAACACACTTGGGCATGATAACTACCCTAGTAGAGTGATGGCATAGTGAGACGTCATCATTTCACATGCCTATAAGTGAGGCTATAGTGACCTTGGAGGAAGTTTGGTGTATTATTCGATTGCCCATCCATAAAGAGTGAATGAGCTATGATGTGGATGTTGAGAGAGACACCTGCTTTGAGGTGATGGAGGTTGATGAGATTATTTTTGCTGAGGGTTAGATTGAGCTTGAGCAATATAGGGGAACAGTGCCCACTTTTCGATTAATCATTGCCACTATTATCTAAGGCCTTGTGGCACCAAATCAACATGGCCAATACTTTAGTATAGGATGGGGTCTCACCTAACAACATATGCTTGGATGGCGAGAGTTCTTTGCATGGGGGGTAGTGATGTTGGCCTCTCTTTACCATGACATTCATGAGTTTGCATACTTGGATAGTAGAGCTATCGGGGTTGGGGTCACACTTTTTCATGTCTGAGCCTCAGAGCACATTGTACTGCTTCGCCTAAAGGTTACAAGGATTTCCTTAGAGCTAGATAATCATATAGTTTGGTGATATAGAGGGGCCTTAACAAAATTCATTCACACAGGGGAAGGAAACATCCCTCATTAGAGGAGGGTTATAGATGAGATGATAGTGTTTACATGGTAGCCTTGGCTTGGCATGCTTGCATGGTTCAATGATGTACAAAAACTCTTTTTTGTGAGACAAGATAGGCTTATTCAAGGGAGAGAGAATACCATGATAGAGAGATATCTTCTAGATAGAGTAGTTTGACGATATGGGGATAGACAAGACTGTCTTGATGACTAGTCTGTAGCGATATTTTCACATACTATGAGGGAGACAACATGGGGTAGGCCTATCCCGAATGATGAGGCAATGACATCTTTCAGATAGTTGATGGCCAGGCCATGGCCTTGTGATCAGTTATAGGGAGATGTAGGGGTTACAACAACATATAATGCATGGTTTAGACCACCTTAGTGATTGATAGATCTAGGAATAGTAGCCTTACAACGGAAGCCTAGAGGAAGATCAATAGGGTGAAGGAGGAGGTGGAGAGGCAGAGGTGGAGGTGGACCACCTCTGGGATAGAGGGATCAGGTGCCCGAGGATCAGCTGAGAAATGGGGATAGGCAGCCCTGAGATGGGGAGAGATAACGAGATGATGCCTCAAGAGATCACCAACAAGAGCCTCCACCACCACCACCACCACCACTGCCAAATCAGAGAAATGCCTTTATACAACAACTATAGGCAAAGGTATAGGGCTTACAGGCATAGGTACAAGCACCGACTTCTAAGAGAGACCAGGTTATGTTAGAGAGAGATCAAGAGATAGGCCAAAGATGACAATTGGAAAGTATGGCCTTCACTTTGTAGGGTAGGATAGTCTCGGTGTAGATGTACATGAGGCTATCTGAGAGGAAAAGTATTATAAGTTGCACTATAGAGAAGCCATATGAGTAGGGGCCCAAGTACTAGAGTACTCTTAGTATACAGGGATGAGGCAACCTAAGGATCAGGCTGAGAGACAATTGAGGGAGGGGAGCAGCCAACAAAGCTAGCCTCACATGATACCTCTTTTTGATTGACAACATTCTTTGAGATCCATGGGCTTTGTTTTTTGATAGCCCCGATTTTATTATATACCTGATTCATACACACATTTTGATCCTAATATTTGTACCATGATAGTTACATATTCCATGATATATATATGATATGGTTTGATTCATTTATGAGATGTGTCCTATTTTACTTATGCATGATGGATGGATGTATTTAATTTTCTATATGCAATGCTATGACTCATGATATGAAGATTTTTATTGATTCTCACAGTCATGGACACATTTATTTTTGTATATTTTCTTATACATTTTATGAAAATGTGATGATGTATATTATGATATGATGATGTAAATGTATGCTTATGAGATTCTTAATAAACCTATATGATATGTAAATGCTTTTGATATTAAATGATTATGATGACCTATGACATGCCATGGTTTTATGACCTAAAGTGATTCATGATTATGCATTATGATTCATGAATTTAATGGAACAAATGCAATGATATGAATGTAATTATTTAGGATGATGTGATATGTAATGAAAATGATTATGAGATGTGATGATGTGAGATGATAATGTATATGATTTATGAAATGCAAATGGTTATGATATGTAACGAGATTATTATGATGGGATATGCTTATGACATGAATACGTAATGATTTATGATGTGTGATGATGATGCCAATGATATGATATGTGATTTATCCAATGGATGATTTAATGATGCCTATGTGATAATAACTTTATAAAATGAATACAAATTTATGATATTTATGAGATGTTTTAAGAATAATCAATCTATATTAATGATGAAATGTAGTGTATTTAAGTTTCCTATATGATATGATATGATATGCATTATGTTAATGATGTTGATAATGATGATATGATATACATTAGGGTGGATGTATTTAGCGATATTTTTAATTAACTATCATGGTACCATGTTATTATGGAGAGAAGATAGAATAAAATGAAAAGAGGATCCAACACCTACATTATGAATGATGATGATGATGATTTGTTTATCAAGAATTGGGATTTTAAAAGGGACATTTACCTTATGTTTGATAATACATGTAGGTATGAAGCATCAAGGTATAAAAAACCAGGATGGCATTGTACCTAGTGTGATGGACTTTGAATCGATGATCAGATAAGAGTACTCATGTTCACACCTTGTATATAATACCTTATCTAAAATGTAGTACAGATATTTCAAACATCTCGGACCAAAACATGAAAAAGGAAAGCCTTCCCATGTGGTCAACAAGACATCTAAAATATATTCCCTACACTTAAACAAAGTACACATGACCAAGTTATATTACAAGAATATCCAACAAGCACAAAAGATAAAAAGCTAATGATCGTTGGCCCATTTTTGTCTCTCTAAATCCTTTTTTTGAATATCATTGAGAGGTCATTGAAATGTGCACAAAATAAGATAAGTCAAAAAGACAAAGATATAGTTAAAAAACAAGCTAATGTTCTTCATATGGCTAGCCAAGACTAAACTACAGTGATGCATGATGTTGATGTACACTATTGGAAGGATGCATCCTAGGACATGTTTTTATTAGATGATGATGAGATTGACTCAATGATAGGCTATTAATACTTTGAGTTGACTAAATTTCTTACTTAATGACCTAGATTTGAGAATTTTGACGATTGGGTTTTCCCTTTTGAACCTGCTAGACTTGCTTATGACCATTTTACCAAAGGATGAAAGTGATGATTGATTTATTATGAATGAGATTATTTTAGGTGAAAATGAGATGATACAAATGGATTTTTTTGGATTTTCCAATTTTTTTAGGTTTTCTAAGATTTTAACCAAGGGAATAACTTAAAGACCTATCTAGGGGTCTCAGGAGCTCATCCCAAGATTATCCTTTTCTACGTTATACAAGTAGAGACCACGTAGTTTGACTGACATAAACTTGATTTATTAAAGAGATATAAAAAAATGGATTGCAAGTTTATTGTGACAGACTTCTAAAGGATTGACCTAGGGTGTCTCGGGGGATGATCAAAGATCAACCTTGCCTACGTTCAAGCTCATAAATGACGTAGTTTAACAAGATGACTCTATTTTTGAATATTTCAGATTTTTTGACATGTTTTGGATGTTAAGAAGGATTTTATGATTTTTTGGATTTTTGATTTTATGAATGTTTTTTGATTTTTTGAAGGATTTTTTGATTTTTGGGTACTTTTATATTAAGGAATACTTCAAGGATATGCACAAATCCGATTTGATGCACAAAAAGGCCTCGAGTATGAGGTGATAGAATACTTTGATATAGGCAGGACAAACTAAACTTAGTAATGTGCCAAGTAGTACTAGGGTAGAAAACAATAAGAACACAAGATCAAGCTATGATGTGGATGCAAATGGATGGATGTAAGGATGTGATGTAATGCGATGGATGAATGGTAATTGTGTAGAATAATCCGTGAGGATCCTAGTGGATGGAGAGTGCTTTATTTACATAAGGTGCCTATTTTCCAGGTTTTCACCAAGGTACTTGCCCAAAGTGCCGCTGAAGTGGTTTTAACTAGAGGATGATTTTTATCTTGACTGTTTTTAATCCTTTTTTCTGATTTTTTTTGGATTTTTAATATTTTTTGTATTTTCAGTTTTACCCTTAAAATATTAGGCATAATTTTTTTTGAGATGAGAGCTATCAATGGGCTCTTGCAGAGGTTCTTCTTCAAGCATTGATATCTGATATACCCCTGACTTGTAGATCACTATGATGATGAATGGTCCCAACCAGTTGGGTTCAAACTTTCCCTTGCTATCCAGATTTGGCACATTTTTTTAATTTTCCTTTAGTACCAACTCGCTAACTTGGAAGGTCTGACTCCTAATGTTCTTATTGTAGCTTCACTTGAGATGGTTTTGGTAGACTTGGAAATGTTTTAATGCATCCATACCTCACTCATCTAGTAGTTCCAGCTCATTAAATTGTGAGACCCTATATTCTTCATCTGTTATGAGATCCTTTAGTGATATTCTTAGGGATCGGAGCTCGATCTCAATGGGGAGTATGGATTTTGATCCATAGACTAGGGAGAATGGGGGGGCACCTGTTGGTGTGTAGATGCTTGTTCGGTAGGCCCATAAGGCAGGTTTCAATTGCAAATTCTCCTAATTACTAGCATTATTGACTATTTCCTTGAGGATATTTTGGATGGTATTATTAGTAGCTTCCACTTGGCCATTTCCTTGGGGATAATATGGAGTGGAAAAGTGATGTTGGATCTTGAAATTTTTGAAAGGTGTCCCATTATCTGAGATAATGGCTTGAGGGACACTGTATCGAAAAATAAGGTAATTCGAGATGAACTTGGATATCTACTTTCCTATAATATAGGTCATGGGAATGGCCTCCACTTCATGAAGTATTCTATGATAGTGATGATAAAATTATGCCCATTAGATGAGGTGGGGGTGATTTTACAAATGAGATTGAACCCCCACTATGAAAAGGGCCAAGGTGTGATAATTGGGTTGAGCTCCTAAGCTCGTGCATGGATGAGGTCCCCATGTTGCTGACACTGCAAACACCTTTTGACATAATCATGGGCTTCTCTTTCCATTGTAGGCCAATAGTATCCCATCCTCAATAGTTTCTTGACCAGAGTCATACCACTTGAATGTGAACCACAAATGTTATTATGTACCTTAGTGAAAGAACTCAAGGCTTCCTTAGTTTTTAAGGAACATAAAAGGGTCCGTTCAATGATCCTATGATATAGGCTATCCCTTAGGATGAAAAAATGGGATGAATGTTGGAGAAAGGCTCTTTTGAGGTTCAAGGTTATGTTCATAGGGAGGACTCGTATTCTTAGGTAAGTGTAAATATAATGGTACTAGGGATCACTAGGACCAATGATTTCACACAAAAATTTTGATGCTAGTACCTTGAATGTCGGTACGAGAAGCTACTCTACGAGGAATTATTTCTATGGTACATTGTGTGAGATTTCTAGGAGTGATCCAATCATAGTGATTGCATCCACTGCTCTATTATTTTCTCTTGGTAGCTGTTCAAATGTGATATCAATAAAAAACGCCTTGAGTCTTTCCACCAACTTCTTGTATGGATTCAACTTGTCATCCTTTGTTTAATATTCATTGTTTACTAGGGTGATTATAAGTTGTGAGTCCCCATAGACCTTAAGTGCCATTATCTGCCACTGCACTGTGATCCTTAGCCCTATGACAAGAGCCTTTTATTCCACAATGTTGTTTTTGCATAAGAATGAAATTTATGATTTAGGTATGCAATCCCCTTGTGGATTGATGAAGAATATTGTCACTCTTGACCCATGTTGTGTGTAGGATCCATCAAAGTACATTTTCCAGTGATTTGATCTACTACACTAAGGTTGAAGATTGATTCATTAGGGAATTTTGAAACAAGTGGATTCTCTACATATGTAGGTGCTTCTACCCATTGATCTGTGACTGTTTGTCCTTTAATAGCCTTGTGTTATACATACTCAATGTTATGCTCTATCAGGATCATGAACCACTTCATCGTTCATCCTATGAGAGTTGCTTTGGAAATCAAATACTTGAGCAGGCCTATTTTTGCAATGAGCTTGATCTAATGTGCTAGCATGTAATGTCTGGATTTTTGTGCTGCAAACACAACTGCCAAGCAGGCTTTCTCATTGGGTGTGTATTTCAGCTCATGTTCCACCATGATCCTACTAATGTAAATATCTCTCTCTCCTATTTTCATCACGCTATGCTAAGAGAGTGCCAAGGGTTGTTATTTCTTATATGTATAAGATCAAGGGTTTTCTTGGAATTGGTGGCATAAGAATTGGTGGTGTGAGAAAATACTCCTTGATCATTTTGAATGCCTAGTCACATTTCTCATCGCATTTTTATGCTACCCCTTGTAGAGTAGGTGAGAATATGGGATTTCCTTGTTTGCTAGTTGAGCTATGAATCGACAAATGGATTGCAGTCTTCCTTGTAGGCCTCTTAGCTGCTTCAATGTCCAGGGTGCCTCCATTTTGAGGATTTATTTGACTTTGGTAGGGTCTAGCTCAAGGTCTCTCTTTGATATGATGTACCCTAGGATCTTTCTTTAATGTACCCCAAAGAAACACTTCTTTGGATTAAGTAAGTCCTTGTACTTTTCCAATCTATCAAAGATGGAACTCAGTTGATATTTGATCTCGTCGCTTTTTTGATTTAGCTAGTATGTCATCTACATAATCTTCCACAATTTTATGGATCATATCATGAAAGATTAATTTCATGGCCCTCTAGTAGATTTCTCCTGCATTCTTCAACTTGAATGGCATCATATTCTAGAAATATGTTTCCTATAAACAAGTGAAATTTGTCTTGTGCTAGTCTTCCTTGGCTATCATGATCTGATTGTATCCTAAGAATTTGTCCATTAGTGATAGCAACTCATGTCCTTCTTTCGTATCCATGATCATGTCAATGTTTGGAAGTGGAAAATCATCCTTTGGATACACTTTGTTTAGATCTTAGAAGTCCATGTAGATGCGGATCCCCTAGTGGGATTTGAAATAGGCACAAGGTTTGAGACTGACTTTGAATAATCGATCGACTGTATGGAACCTACTTCTAGGAGCTTCTGTAATTCTATTTTGACCAACAATTCTATCTAGGGGTGAATTTTCCTTAGATTTTGTCTTACTGGCTTTACTTCAGGATATATAACTAGGTGATAAACTACAACCTACAGATCAAGCTAGGGCATGTCGACATAGGTCCATGTGAATTTTATCATTCTTTCCTTTAGGAACACAACTAGGAGTATCTATTCTTCTGTGAGAAGTGACTCAACATAGAATGTTATATGTGGTAGTTCTTCTATTCCAAGATTAATTGGATTGCATTGTTCTACTAGAACCACTGACTTCTCATGATGAATAACACTAAGAGGAAGATTCAATCGTTCATCCTCTGGTGCCTCAGAGAGTTTTTCACCACTAGATGTGTCCTTTATTTTTAATTTTTTTGGATAAGAGAATGCCACAATGTTGTTATCACTCAAAGACCTAAATATTATTCTCAATTATTCTCTTTTGCAACTAAAGTATTGAATTGTTTTCCCATACTAGGCTTTTGTATCTAGTATGATGTCGAACCCAACTTTGTGATATCCTTATCGTACCATATCTTAAAATTCCATGAATTCTGAGAGTTCCTCATCATTTTTCAATGTGTCTAGAATTGGTGGTCAATCGATGAGCTAGGGATACACTAGGTTTATTCCATGGGTTTAATGGTCTGACTCAAAAGACAAGGAGTTGATCATGAATAGGGAGGAATATTTGTAAAAAATAGGCAAGTTTGTTAGGGTATACTTATCACTACTACACACATCAGTTATGTCAAAGGTAAAGTTATCTAAAGGTAGACCTATAGATACTAGTAACTGAAGGGCAGTTGCCGATAGTTGAGGGGGATTCTTGATTTCTTAACGGGCAGACTTCTGCCACATATAGTTATACTTGGAGGGGTACATCCAAGGCTAAGATTTTTTATGTGTTTCTCAACAATGATAGGTTCCAATCGGCCATTGTTGTTTCTTCCAAGAATTTCATTCCTATTATAGCTCATTCCCAGAATTAATTGAAGTCCCTTGTTAGAATCATCCATAGGAAGGGTTGGTACATGTCTTTCATCTTGATAGAGGAGCTTGGATATGTCTCTCTTGTCCACCACTTCTCATCCTAGATCCCCCTAGCTTTTGAATTGGGAGGGATCCTCTTTGAAGGTTTCAACTTTTGTATTGGTAGGTTGCGGTTGTCCATGGGATCTAGGGGATTGAGGTAACTCCCCTACTACAAATCCTTCTTCTTCATTTTGTAATCTCCACACCCATTTTCTTGGATAATGACCTTGATTTTGGATATATTAGGAATGGCAGATTTATTTGTCCCAGAAGTGGAGGAAATGTTAATTGGTTCTATATATGGAGTTTAAGGGCCTTCATCATTCTTTGGGACTTGGGGGATTGTATAGTGTGTACGTTAGAATGTGTCAATTAAATTGAATATAAACTAGTACACCAATGAAACATTAGATTGAAGAAAACTAAATAAAATAAAGTAAATGCAAACTCTAAACTGCAGCTTCTTCAAATTCGTTTCATTGTCCTATATCTCCAAGGATTCGCTTCTGTTAGAGTAAAGGTCTTAACTTAATTATGTTGATTAAGTTACCTTTATTCCCTTCTTAAGATTTCACGTTAGTTTGCATAATGTGACATTTAATAATTATATTAATTATTAAATGTTTTCCTATTAGGGCTTCTATTAGGGTTTTTCCTATTAGGGTTTTTTTAGGGTTTGCATGATCTCCTTTTTATAAGGATTGATCCCATTGTATTTCATATCAATTCATTCTCTCATTCTCTCTAATATATAAATTTTCAATTTTCAGAGAACCCTTGCTTGTTTGTCTCCATCTCTTCTTTTGTGACAGGTTATTTGCATGCAGGTGATCTTCGGTGTTTTTGAAATTGTATTTTCTCAACTCCTACATGGTATCAGAGCTCCACACCTGCTGCTTCTTGTTCTTGTTTTGAAGATTTTTGGAGCTTCAAGGGTTTGGGGTTTGTTTTCTTGATCCAGGGCATACCTACAATTTTGAAGCATTTTCAGCTCAAACGGACCTTTCCATTGCGTCCGCAGTGGTCCAAAACCCCTAAATTGACTGTTCATTCATCCATTTTGGACAAAGTCGAAATTTGAGGAAATTTTTTTTTGCAAATACGGCCGTACGACCGTCATTGCTTGGTAAATTTTATTTTCGAATTTTTTTTCCACCTATCTATTTTTTGGAAATTTTTGTCATAAATTTATTTATGCAAAAGAATTTGTAAATTTTTTTTTGATCTTTCAAAAATTAAAAAATGTAAAAAAAAATATATAGATAAGCCTTTTTACGACTTGCTTAGGCTGGCTGTAGGTACCCCTGTGCAGGCAGGGACAGTACCCAAGGGTACCACCCCCTGTCCTTACGGCAGGCGGTGGCCCCTTGGACACCATCCCCACCCTGCAACGGCCAATACCGCATGGGTACCGCCCTGCCACATTGGCAGGTGGAGGCCCAATGCTGGACTCGCCCGTGTTTTTTTTTTAAATATTTTTTTATAAAAACACTCATTTTTTTTAAAAATCAACATCTTTTTTTTATTGTTTTTTTAATATAAAAAACAATTGTTTTCTGTAATAGCCCAATCGCACTTTTATAGTGACGGCCGTTTGGCCATCAAATTTAACCTAGTGTTTTTGCTGCAACGGTCGTATGACCGTCAAATTTAACCCAGCACTGGTTTTTTTCCCTCTTTGGAGCTAATTTATTCTAGAGGCTGTAACTTGGGCATACGATATTGTTTTTTGGCAAATGAGATATCATCAGAAAGCTGGTTTTCTCATCTTTCTAGTGGTGTGGGTCTCATCATATATTTTTTTTGTTCATGCATTCTACAGCCAGTTGAAGACAAAGGGGCTTCTTTCAGTCTCAAGCTCATAACTTTTGATCAGTTTCTCTGTTTTTCGCAATCTTAGTGGCCTTGGAACCGTATTTCGAATTTGTTCAGTTTCATCCATGCCATTTTTCCATATTTCACACTAGGTATATTTTATTCAATTATTTTTTTTTTCATACTTTGGTGGATTACCTGGACATATTTGGTCTTGGAAACTTTTTGTTCGCATGGGATGCTTTGTTATTGGCTGTTCTTCATGTATTTCTAGCATTTTGTCCTTTGAAGACATTTTGAGCATCATTTGTAAGAAATATCTTTTATGTAAACGCATTGAGATAAAGTGCCACACTATTGTACATGTATTTTTGGGGATTTTGCACATAAGGTTGTGCCATATTTTTGTACTCGCACTAATATTATAAAGTGCCATGAGGGGTTGTGTAGTTTGCCTTTATTTTGCCATCACATCTTTTTCGATGAGTATCGCTCCATGATGACATTTAATCCATACCATGGGGGGTTGTGTAGTTTTCCTTTGTTCGGTGAGTGTCCCTCCATGACGACCATGGATCCATATGATTCTAGCCTCATGCATGTTTGTTTTGTTTTGCACACCACTTTTTTAGTTGCAGGTGCTATCTTGTGCACTTTCAAATGTTTCTTCTCCTTCATGCACTACAGGGTGTTTCACACCATTTCAGTGGATCTGTCAGGATCTCTCAGTTCAACATTATGGGGGGGTTATTATATTGTTCATACTAATTATTCCTTGGTTTCGCCTTGGAAGAGATCTTCCATCTTCAGTGGAGGTTCTTTAGCACCATAGCAGTCATCTTTCGACAGTTGTTTGCAGCTTCTTCTACTTCAGTGATGTTTCTTTTTGGCTTTCTACATCTCTTTTTGGAGTAGAGCTTTTTCCCACGAGGTTTTCTCTATTTCTCCTCTTTACAGAGATTTGGTTGTATTTCAGTACCTGATCTGGGCTAGTTGTCGGGACCCATGTTTGCCTTCTTGCATTGTAGTTACCTTTGCTTTCTTGCATTTGTTTGTAGCTACACTATTGCTCATCTTAAGGGGGGGTGTTAGAGTAAAGGTCTTAACTTAATTATTTTGATTAAGTTACCTTTATTCCCTTCTTAAGATTTCATGTTAGTTTGCATAATGTGACATTTAATAATTATATTAATTATTAATTTTTTTCCTATTAGGGTTTTTCCTATGAGGGTTTTATTAGGGTTTGCATGATCTTCTTTTTATAAGGATTGATCCCATTGTATTTCATATCAATTCATTCTCTCATTCTCTCTGATATATATATTTTCAGTTTTCAAAGAACCCTTACTTGTTTGTCTCCATCTCTTCTTTTGTGATAGGTTATTTGCATGCAGGTGATCTTCGGGGTTTGTGAAGTTGTATTTTCTCAACTCCTACAGCTTCAAGATGCTTGCTCTCAGTTGATTAAAATAGCAGCTTGTAGAATTGAGAGAATGAGATTATTAAGAATGCATATGCATCTAAAAGATTGAACTATTGAATTAAAAATGCTATGAATGCTAAGATGTGACTATAATAACTACACATGAAAAATATGAGATTCGAGGTCCTCTTCAACTCATGAAAGGGCTGTATTTATAGATTTTTGAAGGTAGGAATTCGATTGGCCAAGATCGACGGTCAAGTTCAAACCTGTTGAAATGAATGGTGAGAGATCGAGAATTTGAAAAGGAGATGGAATTCTGAGAGACAGAAAATGAAGAGACAATTGAAAGGTGTGTCTCTCATAATTAAATAAATAAATATTTAATTATGTGTGAGAGAAATATGGAAAGGATTTAATTAAATATTGCAAATATTTAATTATGTGAGAAAAGAAAAAGCCTTTTAATTAAATATTAAGAATATTTAATTTTGTGAGAAGAATGGGAATTTGGAAAATGATTTAATTAAATATCAAAAGTATTTAATTAAATGTGGAGGGAAGAATATCATTTAAATTGTGAATTTAAACATGTGATAATTAATGTAAATAAATTGTAAAATCTATTTAATTAATTAAGAGGAAGGTAGCATTAATTAAATAAACTTTATTTATTTAATTAAATTAGAAGAATTAGAAAATGAACAATATAAATAAATAATTAAATTTATTTATATGTAGATGACTTAAGAACATTAATTAAATAATTCCTATTTAATTAATTAACAAGTTCGATCGACTGTGACCATTTTTAGATGTGTACATTTTGCTCCTCTTTGAAGTGATGTGTTTTACGCATTGCTTCAAAGAATTTGCCCCTAACTTTGAAAAATTACTAATGATGCTATATGCCCCCTCGAGAGATAAATCGCATGATGAGAATGATTATGAGACTGATATGCAAGATTTTCAGAAGATTTCAGAGAAAATTCGGTGATTTAACTCTCAAAATAGCACTTTGCATAGTGATTAATGCTATTTTTACCCTTTTGAAAGATGAAAAAGGTGAAAAGTCAATTTCATTTGAACATAACCTTTGAGAAAATTTGGAGCTCTGAGAGAGATAAAAGTCATGCCGATCCCATATGAGCACCACAGATTCAAGCGAGGTCACCGTCATCAGAGACCACCTATGTATGGACCTCCGATAAGTCAATCCAAACCTCTCCGTCAAATTTTTATGCATTTTTCGATGCTTTTTCAAAAAATTTAAAATTTTAAAATTTTGTTTTAGCATATATGATAGGTCTTTTAGTGCATACAATAGATATTTTAGTGCATCTAAAGTGGCGCATAGGGATAAAACAGTCACGCATAGAGGCCAAATAATCGTGAATAGGTGATTTAGCGCATATGATAGATGAAATGGCGCATCCATGAAACCTGCTTGTGGAAAATGATAGATTAACGCATAGGTGATTTAGCGCATCCATGAACTGTTATAGCGCATATATATGATGAAATAGTGCATCCATGGAATAAAGTCGTGCATGCATGGTTTTAGCGCATAGATTGACTGTTTTAGCGCATCCATGAATTTTTGTCGATTTTCAATTTTTGAAGAAAAATTGATGCATGTTTGACGATTGTTGCTAGATTAGACAACAAATTTTATGCATTTGAATATCATCGATGAATAGATTTGATAAATTTGTCTTTGTGTTTGAAGAACAAATAGGTTTGATAAATTTTGCTTCCATGCGATATGAAAAACAAAATAGAAATGATAATTTGCTTTCCCGATTGAAAGTCAAATAGATTGAGTCATGATGAATGTTTAATTTGTTTCCATGCGATATGAAAAACAAACTAGATGTGATTTAAACTTACTTGATGTACTGATTGATTGATGATATCCATTGCTAATTGATTTTGCATGCTTGCTTGATGATTTTGTAAAGGAGGAATTTAACCTCCTCTAGATTAGAGAGAGATTTTCGCAGACATGGGAGATGATTCGCTGACTATCCCATGATGATTTGGGAGTAATAGAACAATTTGGCTTGAGAGCTCTATTGAGTATCTCGTAGTATCAGGTCAATAGGGCACTATTGACTGCCTTAGCAGAGCAGTGGCATAGCGAGCACAACACCTTCCACTTGCCAATAGGAGAGATCATGATGACCCTAGAGGATGTCTATAGGATATTGAGTATTCGTGTGGTTGGAGAGATTGTGATTTATGATCACAAGGAGATTGGGGGTATAGATGCTTTCAGACGGGTCGTCCAAGATCCTCATATCTACAGATATCAGCTTCCTTGGAAGGATATGACAGAGAGATATGCCCCACTACCTTCAGTTTTAGCAGGGATGATCGATGGTTTCCTTTGTCCTGATCGTAGGTCAAAGGGACTATCAGTTGGGTGGGGGAGGATCTTGGAGGAGATGCTTCTCCACCATACCAGATATGCATGGGGATCATGCATGCTTGCCCATCTATACCATGACCTTCATCAGGTTGTGTATATAGATGGGAAGTGTATCTCTTGTGGAGTGACTCTTCTTCAGATATTCACTTGGGAGCACTTTGCGATTACATGCCCCATAGTCAGGAGAGATCGCCCCATCGAATTCCCTTATGCTTATGCGTATACAGGGCCCCTTGTTCAACTGAGGTTGGGAAAATTGGAGTACTGGCGACGGGTACTTGATGATTTGGACACAGTCATCTGGTGACCATATGTGTATTGCGACCTATGGCAGGCAGATGACATAGAGTTACCATATGTGACGAGGTCCAGATACTTGATTGGACACACCCCCTTCATCATTGAGAGATTTCTAGGCTGGAGAGTTCAGAGGCAGTTTGGATGGGTACAGATGATGCCATAGGGGATAACACACTATGCTAGGCATCGAGGAGATGTACCAGAGTGGGGACTAGTTTTGACTATTGAGGCCACTAGAGAGGAGTACTTTGAGTTGCAGCTAGAGGATTGGACCATACGACTAGAGGTCATAGATGTAGGGATGACAGATGACTATGTTGCATATTTCTACATACATCCCTTTCCCAGATTTATGAGTCTAGATGATCCTACCCCATTGATGGGAGGTCTAGTTATCTAGGCAGGGCGATAGTAGCCATGGGGACATCCAGTAGTAGGGCAGCCACAGGATCAGGGACAGGTACAAGCAGAGCAGGCTGCAGATATCAACGAGGTGGCCATGGAGGTAGATGATGAGAGCTCTAAGGATGAGGATATAGATGAGGATTCAGATGACTCAGATGATGGGGATGATGGGGGTAATGGGGGTGATGGGAGTTAGAGACTATTTTTCAATATTCCCTTCTGCATGAGACCACAGACATCTAGAACGGTAGGTCAGGCCAGCACTTCAGCGTCGCGGATCACCATTAGGGCTCCATCACAGGGACAGGTGGATGCCTTACAGACTGAGGTTCAGACTCTTTGGAGTCAATTAGCACAAGCCCAGGTGACCATCAGTCAGCTACAAGGACAAATAGCACAACCACCACCTCCCAACCCACAGATAGCTCAGCTTATGGTCGAGAGGGACAACTTCCGAGAGAGATGTGTACAGACTGAGGGGTAGCCGAGAGACTACTGAGATCAGTGGAGAGCACCTCTATTGGAGAGGTTGTGGTAGAGGGATTAGAGATTGATTGGGAGGCCGAGTATTATAGGATGTGATACTTTGAGGCAGTGCCACCTAAGGGGCACATAGCCTTCACTCAGTCAAGTACTCGAACTCAGACTCACTCACGCAGTTACTCCAGGAGTGCGACTAGGAGTGTGGGTCAACTAATCAGACGAGAGATTAGAGCCTTTGGGAGCAAAGATCCGTCAAGGCCCACTACCTCCAGAGGTAGAAGCAATCATGATCCATGGTCAGATGCCACTCAACAATGAGAATTTTGTTGTACACATTTATGCCATTGTATGATATATCTTTTTGAAACATTTGATATCCTTGTATTCCTGGACATTTAGTTTGATGATATTTATGATATACAGTGGCGATTTGATTATGCACATGTTATGGATGATGTATGCACATGTTATGGATAATGTATGCACATGTTATGGATGTATGTTTTGATTTTTATATGCTATGTCATGTGTGATGATGATGCAAATGATGATATGATATGATTTAAATGAAATTTTCTTTTCTCTTATGATGTATGCAATGAATGTATGATGCAATATGTAAATTTTTATAGATGAGATTATGATTTATAATGATAATGATGTAATGAATATGCACTCATGTAATGAATTTATGATATATGAAGCAATGATGTGAAAAAAATATGAATGCATTTTTTATTTTATGAATGTGTGAAATATGTAGATGTATATGATAATGAATGATGAATGATAACCATGCCTATGATGTAATGATGGAAAAATGATATGATAATGAATATGACAATGAAATGAAATGATGATGATGAGATGTAACATATGTCCAGTCTTACTCAGCCTTCAAAAATTGATTGAAAAGGTCCTCGAAATGCAAATGTATTATGCAGTCCTAATAATGAAATATGCAATCTTAAATGAAATAATGTGTCATTCTCCTTGTTGCCATTTCCTGCTATGTTTAGTTGTCATCATTGAGCCTTTTTGATATGTTGAAAGTTAGTACAAGCATCAGAGGGTATGTTAGCACCAATGATGATCTGAGTACTGCTTTCATTATGTTTAATGTAGCAAGTTAATACAAGCATCGAGATATAATTGAACCAAGAAGACCTAAGTATTGCTTGCATAAAAAGACAAAAGTTAACCATTTTCCTATGCAAATTCTGAAATGTCATCAATGATACATTGTAGAGCATGTCCCGCGACCAATTTGCACAATACTAATGATTAACTTATAGACAACAATCAAAGAAAAATCATACTTCTTCCTTGTGATTCTAGTTCAGTACATCATTGAACCAGTCCAAAGATATGATGTCATCAAATATCAAAACAACAATTTGCAACTTTTTCTTTAAGTTTTGTCATTCATTTTATTCAGATTAAGATCATCCAATTTTTTTTGAAATCATCTGTCAAGATAAACATGTAAGCTCAGTTTAATTGGACAAGACTATTGTTTCCGATATTCTGATGCTAGACACACGCTGCCAACTACCTCCTAGAAAAGTGAACTTCCCCCTAGTGACCTTGTACTCTGACTCTTGCTAGACACAACTATTGTGATAGATAAACCTTAAATCATCAAGCCATGGTGAGATCCTTGTCGTTCCAAGGAGAATGATGTAATGCAAATGCGATAGTGAGGTATGTGTGATGCTGATGAAAGGATGCATGTGCATAATGAATCCTAATAGATGAGAGAGCCAAATAAAATCACAAACAATGACTATTTTCTAGGTTTTCATCATTTGTTTTTATTACACTTTTTCCTAATTTTATGATTTTTTTGTTATTACCAATATGCCTATTTGCCAGGTTTTCATCAAGGCAATGTTTTGATGTTTTTTTTTTTTCAGGACATTTTATATTGTTTTTGATTTTTTCTCAGGTGTAGAACCTTTTCAGATGAATGTTGTTGATCGGATCTTCAAACAGGTCCCCTTCTGCTATTGACAACTGATATGCCCCCGATCCATAGGCTGCAATGATAACGAATGAGCCTAACCAGTTAGGTTTGAATTTACCTTTCTTTTCTCGATCCTATTGATTTCGAAGGTTTTCTCTGAGGACCAAATCACCCACTTGAAAACTTCACGGCTTGACTCTGTGATTGTAGCTACGAGACATGATTTTTTTGATATCCTTTCAAGTGATTAACTGTAGTTTGGCATCGTTCATCAAGCAATTCCAGCTCTTGCAATCTTGATACTCTATAGTCTTCATCATTGATTAGCCCCTTGAGTGATACTCAAAGAGAGGGAATGTCAACTTCCAGTGGTAGAATGGCTTCTGCTCCATAGACCAAAGCATAAGGAGTAGCTCTTGTCAGTGTGCGAGTGCTTGTTCGATAGGCCCATAATGCTGGACTTAATTAGACATGCCAATCACGACCTGCTTCATTCACTATTTTCTTCAAAAAAATTAGAATTGTTTTGTTTGAAGCTTCAGCTTGACCATTCCCCTGTAGATAATAAGGTGTGGATAACCTATGTTGGATGTGAAATCTTTCACATAGTTCATCAAAATCTTGATTTTTAAAGGGTCTACCATTATCTATGATAATGGAGTTAGGAATGCCATATTTGCAAATGATATGATTCAAGATGAACAAAGAGATTTGTTTGCTTGTAACAGTTGTTAGAGAAACAACTTCAATCCACTTAGTGAAATATTCTCTGGTTGTAATGATAAATTTATGTCCATTTGAAGATGATGGATGTATCTTTCCAACCAAGTCCAATCTCCACTGAGCGAAAGGCCATGTCATGGTGAAGGGTTGTAATTCTTCAGCAGGAGCATGAATGAGATTCCCATGAATCTGACATTTTGCACATTTCTTCACAAAGGCGAATGATTCCTTTTCCATGGTGGGCCAATAGTATCCTAATCTTACAAGTTTATTAGCTAAGGTTAGTCCACTTGAATGTGTCCCACAAATTCCACCATGGACCTCTTGTAAGGCTTTTTCCAATTCATCACGTTCAAGACACCTAAGGAGGGTACCATCTAGACCATGCCAGTATAAGACGTCAACAATTAAGGTATAACGAGATGATTGGCGAATGAAATTTCATTTTTGATTCCTAGACAAACCTAAGGGTAAAGTAGTATCCTTCAAGTAAGTGTAAATTTGGCCATATAAGGAAGTTTCAGAACTCATCAAATGGAAAATGATTTTCGTTTCAGGATCGTCATGGGCGGGAGAAAACAATTGTTCCACTAGGAAATTTGTACCATTTTTTATTTTCTGATAATTGGAGTAAAGAGGCGATTGTAGCCATGGCGTCTACTGCTTAGTTATCAATGCGCAAAATCTATATGAACTGGATATTAACAAATTATTTCTTGAGATCGTCCACCATTATTTTGTGAGGTATCAATTTGTCATCTTTATTGTGGTATTCATCATTGATTTGATTTATGACAAGTTGTGAGTCGCCAAAAACTTGAAGTTCTGTGATTTTCCAATCTACTACAATTTTCATTCCGATTATCAATGCCTCATATTCAACTATGTTGTTTGTGCAAGGAAACATTAACTGATAAGATTTTGGAATTGTATGTCCTTCAGGTGTAATGAAAATAATTCCTTCTCTTGAACCATGTTGAGTGTAAGAACCATCAAAGTAGAGTGACCATGATTGTTGGATATCAAGTGTGAAAATATTGGCATTAGGAAAATCAACATGTATTGGATGTTAGGCTAGCATTGGTGCTTCTGCTAATTGATCTACAATTACTTGTCCCTTTATAGCTTTTCGGTCCATATACTGAATATCGAACTCACTTAAGATCATAACCCATTTAGCCAACCTGCCAGTTAAGGTTGCCATGCTTAGAAGATACTTGAGTGGGTCAATCTTAGCCACAAGTTTTACTATATGAGTCAGCATGTAGTGTCGTAATTTTTTAGAAGTGAACACCACCGCTAAACAAGATTTTTAAATGAAGGTGTAATTTAGCTCGTGACTTGTTAGAGTTGGACTGATGTAATAAATAGCTCATTCTTTTCCTGAGTAATCTTCCTATGCCAATAATGCTCCTAAAGATACTTCTATGGCAGCAATATATAATATGAGAGGCGCACCCTATATTGGTGGAGTCAATACTGGCAGATTCATGAGATACTAGTTTATTTGATTAAAGGTTGCTTCACATTTGTGCTTCCATTTGAATGGAACATTTTTGTGCAAGAGATATGTAAATGGTAAACTTTTATCTACCAATTGAGCAATGAATCTGTGAATGGATTGTAATCGTCCCTATAAAGAGCACAGCTGACTGATGTTCCTTGGTGGTGGCATATCAAGAATTGCTTGTACCTTAGCCGGATCCACTTCAATTCCCTTTTCCAACACAATGTATCCTAATAACTTTCCAGATTTTACCCCAAAAACACATTTCTTAGGATTAAGTCTTACTTTGAATTGTTCCATTCTTTTGAAAATTTTAGATTAAATATCGATGTGTCCTTCTCTAGTGTTAGACTTGGCAAGAAGATCATCAACATAATCCTCCATAAATTTATGCATCGTGTCATGAAAAATTGTTGTCATCTCTTGTTGGTAGGTAGCTCCTGCATTTTTCAATCCAAATGGCATTACGTTCCAACAATATGTACCCCAAGGATAGGTGAATGCCATTTTATCCTGATCTTCTGGTGCAATCTTTATTTGGTTGTATCTTGAGAATCTATCCATCAATGAATACATTGCATGTCCAGTAGTTAAATCCATAATCATATCAATGTTTGGTAAAGGAAAATCGTCTTTAGGACATGCTTTGTTCAAATCCCTGAAATCCGTGCAAATTTTGATCCTTCCGTCTGGCTTTGAAATAGGCAGGATATTGGAAATCCATTCTGTGTAATCAATGGATCGGATGAATCCAACGTCTAAAAGTTTCTTTAGTTCCTCTTTAACCAACAATGCAACATGTGGGTGCATTTTTTCAAGTTTCTATTTTACAGGCCTTGCCCCTGATGTAATAGATAGATGATGCATGATGAGATTTGGATCCAATCTAGGCATATCTGCGTAAGACCATGCAAAACTGATTTGATTATTTTTGAGAAATTATGTGAATTTGGGTACTTCTTCATCTGTTAGAGATGCAGCTAATTGTAAAACTTTAGGCTTTTCTATAGTACCTATATTGAGTGCCTCCATTGGTTCGATCAAAATGAAAGATCTTTCCTAATAATAATCTGGAAGAGTGTCAAGTTTCCGATCCTTTGGCGCCTTTGAAAGGTTTTCACCATTGGATACGCTTTTTATTTTTCTCTTTTCTTGATCTAATACTGCCTTTGTTAGGTTTTCACCATTAGATTGTTCTTTCATTTTTATTTTTTCTTGACCTAATACTACCTTTGTTAGGTTTTCACCATTAGGTCTTTCTTTTATATTATTTATTTCATAGCTGAGAAACTTGGCACTTTCCTGTTGAAAAAACTCTGACCTTTTGATTTCTTGGTGGAACTTGTTTCGGGATGGGATGAACAAAGAAATTTTATTATGGTTTCATCATTTGGAAAAGTTGGAACATCAATAGGTGCAGTTTGTTCCCAATTAATGAGTTCGGGATGAACCAAAGGTAATGGATCATTAGGATGAGTAAAGTCATTGGCCACAAGGGTCATGATGTTATTGTCAATGTTATTATGGGAGAAGTCTAGGATGGTATCTTCCTCAAAATGATCTATCTCGCTTTGAATCGAATTGGTCTCACTAGAGTCATGATCACTTTGTATGACGTATTCAAATGAAGGTCTTGAGCTTTCTCCTTGTAAGAATGTAGATGTGAATTTCTGTATGACATCCACCCTTTTTTTTGAGATAAAAGTATCGTCTGAGAAGTCATCCCATTCATATTCATTTGAGTCTATTTCAGAATTATCTGCTTGAATTCTCAAAATTGATTCAGCTATTTCTTCATTAGATGGCCTTTGTGTTACTTTTTCTTTAGTATCCTCACCGTATCCTAACCCAGTCTTATCTTTTGGGTGCATTGTTTTTAATTGGACAGGTTCCACAATACCTTCTTTTCTTTTACCTAAAGGGCCATTTCCTTCATAACCCTTTCCTTATTGTTGTGTGGGTATCTTGATATGTTGTACGGATTCTTCTTCATCTTTATAGAGCCAATCAAGAATAGCTCTATCTTCCCCTTCAGTTTCTTTGATAAACATCCCATTAAACTTGGTGATGGGGGTTGAAGTTGAGGCTACAACTGTTGCAGCTTGCGGTGTAGATGTTGATGGTTGACCATGAGATCTTGGTGATAAGGGTAGATTAGAGAGAGATAAAGAATATTCTCCTACCCTATTATCTTTCAATTTTAGCTTGCTTCCAAAATTGCTTATCATTTCTTGCACTTCTTCTTTGTTTTTGGAGGTAGAGATGGCCAAAGCCTCCCTATTATGTGGGACAAATGTGTCCTCAGTTGCTCTTAGGTTAGAACAAGTTTGACTACTATTGTGATCAGTGGGTATCATTACTTCCTGTCCATCATATGGAAACTTCAAACATTGATAATAAGTAGATGTAACTGCTTGCATGTCATGGTTCCATGGATGACCCAATAGTATGTTGTAGGTTAGATCCCGATCGAGAACTTGACAAAAAGTATTCTTCACAATAGATCCCACTTTGATTGGTAACATGATAAGACCTTTTGAAGTCCTTTCCTCATCATCATAGGCCTTGATTGTAATTTTCCTCTGTGGGTCTATAGAGTCTACTGAATATCCCAAAGCTAGGACTAATTTCAAAGTACAAATATTTAATCCGGCTCCCCCATCTATAAGAGCACGTCTAATGCGAGCTTTGTGAACCATGACTTCTAAATAGAGTGATGAATTATGTGGATGGGTTATGGATGAATCATCTCTTTTAGAAAAAGATAAACATGTGTTGGAGGACAAGTGTCCCACCATGGCTTGAAATTTATCGGTATCTAGATCAGGAGATACAGTTGTATCGACGAGAGCCTTTTCCAAGATGTCCTTATGTGTAGGTGATAACTTTAAAAGCTCCAAGATAGAGATTTGGGCTGACGTTTTTCGTAATTGCTCAACCAAATTGTATTGACTTGGAGGGGGAATTGTTGCTTTAGATGAGCCGCCTTTGACAATGATCTTGGCTTTTCCCCTTGTGGTAACATTGACCTATTGATATTCTGGCTTACCTTTGATTTAGATAGCATTGATTTGAGGTTCATCAGTATAGATATGATTGATAACAATATCCTAGATGTTATTAAAATTCTTGCCCTTATCATTCGAGGATTCCCCTTTGTGATAATTAGGGAGCAGATTTTTGAATGCTTGATGATCATTATTGACATTATGTCCGTCAACTGTGATGGTATGATTATCAATCAAATCTCAAACAATATTCTTTAACCCTTGGCAACTGTTTGTCTTATGACCTTTGCACCTATGATAATCACAAAAGTGTGATTCATTCCACAATGGTGGTTTAACTTGAGGCTCATAGTCTCTTTGTGGTGGCAATGTAATAGAATTTTGATTCAATAACTCTTTCAGAATGGATTCCAAAGATTGGCCCGAGGGAGTGAAACTCCGTCGACTTGAAAAGTATGATGGTCTGGGCGTATTTGAATTTTGATTATTGCAAAAATTATTTCCATGAGTATTAGTTGTGTTTCCTTGATTAGAAACATTGCCTTGGGTGTTAGAATGTCCAGTATTATTGTTACGTTGAACACCTGACACATTAAGAATGGTGGGCTTCGTATTCACGTTGTTAGCACCTATTACCCCATCATTCCCAACATTTTTATTTCTGGTCCAAAATCGTGACTTGTCATTGTTGTTATTATGATTGTTGTTGTTGTTGTTGTATGAATTTGAACCCTCTTTATCAACTTTTAGAACTCCATGCTTGATCAATGCACCTTCAATAGTGATTGCATTTTCAATCAATTTTTCAAATGATGGAGGACAATGAAGGTCTAGTCTGTAACCCATTTCTTGATTAAGACTATTGATGAAGATCTCCATCTTTTCCTTTTCAAGAATAAGACGAGAATATCTAGGAAACGTTCTTCTCCATCTTTGCAAAAATGTAGTGAAAGATTCCCCTACTTTTTGTTTTATCTTACAAAGATCAAGCATGGTTATTTGGTGTTGGACGTTGTAAGAGTATTGTGATATGAACTTATTTATCAACTCTTCAAAGGTTTTGATGGGAGGAGAGATCTTTGAAAGCCACTCCATGGATTGTCCACCCAGACTTCATGGAAACAATCGCATTAAGTAGGTGTCTTCATGCGCAAATTCTAAACTCATATTTTAGAAATCCCTACATGCTCAATGGGGTCAGTTTTCCCATTATACCTATCAAACTTAGGGATTTTGCAATGTTTTGGAAAAGGTATCATTCAAAGATTTCTATCGAATGGATAAGAAAATATTTCCTCCAAAACATACTTCTTTGGTGCTCCCTCTTGCATTTCTTTTATATGACCTTGTAATTCTTTAATTTGTTGAGTAAGGGCACTAAAATCATTAAGAGGGGTTTTAGGATTTTTCTTAATCCCTTCTGTGTCAAAATCGGCAGGTAACTTGGCTCCTTGAATAGATAAAGAAAGAAAGTATCTTTCCTTATTTCTTTCTAAAATCTTTTCCATAAGAGTATGGAATTGAGGATCCTGTTCTGCTTCTTGAAGCTTTTCTTCCGTTACTTTCTCCCTCTCGCTATTATCACCCAGTTTGCTTACTATACTTTCCTCTTTTTCTATGTGCTTTCGACACCTCGTGGTAACAGGCATAAGCTTTACTCAAATCCTACTAACTTTTATCAAAGGAATGAAATAGTGCAATAGTGATGAAAGTCGGGATAGAATGAAGATTCTATGACTTAAAATATTTTTAATCTTTAGTTCGTGATTCCCTAAGTGAAAGGATGAAAATCCTATTTGCGGGAATTGAACCAAAGATTGAAAAATAAAGGTGATTTTTCACTTTGTGAAGTTTGATCTTAGCTTTGTAGATAGATGAATTTAATGGATGCCTAAATGTGTTTGAGTTATCTATTGCAGAATTTGATTTGGATGAGCAATATATGTGATTGCAAGTTGGTGAACATAAGAAGGATGACTACGCCTTGATTTTTGAAAATCCAGAAAATTACCTAAGCTTCAAAAAATAGATGCACCAAAACAGAGACTGAATGTGCCAAAATAGAGCACAGATGCGTTGAAATAGTGCACAGATGCACTAAAACAGAGCACAGATGCGTCAAAATAGAGCATAGATGTGCCAAAATAGAGCATAGATGCGCTAAAACAAAGCACATATGCACCAAAAAAGAGACTGAACGCGCTAAAACAGAGACCGAATGTGCTAAAATAGAGACCGCATGCACTAAAACAGAGACTGAATGCACAAAAATAAAGACCGAATGCGCTAAAATAGATACCGAATGTGCTAAAACAAAGACCGAACGCTCAAAAACAGAGACTGAATGTGCTAAAATAGCTCTGAGACCGACAAGTTTTGACAGTTTGATAAAATCGTTTTGTTCTGGATGATCTTAATCTGATTTAAATGTGAAAAACACAACATAGAAATAGACAAATATTTTGTTAATCCTAAAATCTAAACAAAAAGTGTATGTTCTTGAGATTTCCACAGGTTTTTAAAGAATATAAATACTTCAGTCAAAGTCACTCTTAATTTGTCAAATAGGTCATCAAAGTAATCACAACCCACATCTTAAAATCATGTCGACTCACAGAACCTTGTCACCCCCTAAAGGGCACTTGTGTTTTTGTCTTTTCCAGGTGCATACTCAAAGTGACGGAAGTGGATACCCAATCCCTTGAGCAAACAATCTGTGGCAACTATATGGTGAGTTTCTTGGGGGAAAATTCTTCCCTCCCCTTGCACCGTCATTAAAATGATGTTTGGATACTAACACAAATGGCTTTCTACACTATGGTTCGTAGTAAGGGTATCCATTCAATGTGGAAAATAGAGATACTCCCTCGAGAGACCTCCCAACCTTTAGAACAAAGGTTTTGGGGATGGTTATCCTGTGCACTACTGTCAAGTCAGATTTTCATTAACAACTTGCTTTTGATTAAAGTGGGTTGGAAACCTTGGTTTTAGGTGTTCCCACTTAGATTGTTCCTCTTGGGTGAGTACTTTTTCCCACAAGAGTAGGCCTTCTAAAGGATTTAATAAAACATTAAATTGTGGAAAATAAAAGGTAAGTCTGGTATTTTGATCACCCAGTCAAGGGGAGAGCATAGACCTATTACCCACAATCACAGCAAGCAAATAATGGTTCAATTTTATATCCCAAATTGACAAATTTTCTATTCTAAGTGAAGAGGTTGCTTCACTAAAAGCATGGGGTTCATTTTAACCAAATAGCATTAGAAAAATCTTGTCCGCAGATTACGTCGGAATCAAAATTTAAATTTTTACAACTGTATGCACCGAAACAAAAGATGTATGTGCCAAAACATGTACTGTATGCGCTGAAAGATCTCATAGATGTGCTGAAATAGTTATTAGATGCATCGAAATAGGTTATGAATGTGCTAAAAGAGGTCACAGGGATGAGCTGAAACAGAGTGTCTGTGCACTGAAAGAGTTCACGTATGTGCTGGAACAGGTCACGTATGCACCGAAACAGTCATCGTATGCGCTGAAACAATCTTCGTATGCGTTGAACCACAACTCGTATGCGCTAAACCATGATTTTTGTCTGTCACCTGCTAGAAAAATCTGCAAAAATAGAAATTAAATGCGGGGCTTGGCCCCACGGTGGGTGCCATAAATGTGTACGTTAGAATGTGTCAATTAAATTAAATATAAACTAGTACACCAATCAAACATTAGATTGAAGAAAACTAAATAAAATAAAGTAAATGCAAA
>CM021101.1:21846913-21965593 GCA_007115665.2 Sequoiadendron giganteum | reverse complement strand
AGGTTCCTATCGAAAGGATAAGGGAACATATTGCTTGGTGTCTTTATTGTTTTCCTTGATTGGAAATCGAGCACTTGCTGCGAGAGAAATTTTATTTGTGTCATCATGTCATGTTGTGGATTAAGAGGTGGAGTGAATTTGTTCTGAAGTGGTTGAGGTGTTTGTTTGATCGGTGGAGTGTTAGGTATGTTGCTGGGAGTTTTTTGCAAGCTCTAATGTGTGATTAAGGCTTGTTGATATGACTGCATTTGTTGTTGTGCCAAAAATTCTTATTGTTGGTCTTGTTGTTGCTGTACCACCAAAGCTTATTGTTGTTCTTGTTGTTGCACTTGATACAATTGCAGGGCCTATTTATATGCTTATTGCTGAGCTAATTGTATTTGGGCTTGGTATTGAGCTTGATATTGGGCTTGATCTTGAGCCTATGCTTGTTAGGCTACCTGTGCGGCTTGGGAATATTTTTTTGTTGCAGTAAAGTTTGATCTTGGGCAACTTGTTGTGCTGCTGATTATGCTTACGCTTTTTGGGTAGCTAGTTGTGCAGCTTGTTGATTATGAATTTTTTGAAGTACCTTTTTGATCCGGTGGACATTTTTTCAGTGAAAATTGAAGTGTTCCATTTCTCTCCAAAATAAGCACCATCAGAAAGAGGTCGACGTCCTGGTTCCAATGCAACTTGAACGGAGCGAAAAGGAGTCTGTTTGCACGAGTTATAACCAGTCAAACCTTTGGTCAAACTGGAATCAGAGGGCGTCCAGGAAGTGAAAAAAATGGTGTCGTCAAAATTTGTCAAAGTTGGCATCATCATGAAGAGCTCATCGCAAGCTTTCCAACGCAACTCGTTTTGTCGAAATCCGACATCGGAGGCTCAAGATACAGCTAGTCAAAGTTCGGTTGACTTGAAGGTACTGATGATGACATCATCATGCTGACGTGTCAGTCCGTACAGTACGGAAGCCAAGTGGATGAATTCGGATGAAACATGTGGCAGATGAGTCAGATTGTACGGACCAATGGGAGTGCGACACGTGGCATCCGTACGACACATCATCGGATAGGTGGCAGTCCAGTTAGCACACGTCATCGGCTTTGTCAGCGTACGGGCTTGCCTTGTCAGCGAACACATCTGCAGATTCTGGTGAATCATGAATTGACACATGTTAGGTCGTTGGAACTCAGGTTTGTTAAAGAAAGTGGTAAAAAGGGCGGACGGGTTTGAACCCGCGATCTCCGCCCAAACGGTTGGGCCGTTAGCCGTTGCACCAAACGCAGCGGTCGATAATATATATGGAATTATTTGTTTTTCTTGTTTAAAAATTTGGGTTTATTGTTAAAAGCAATGCCGTCGGGGTTGGAACCGTCGACCCCGCGGCCACCAAAATGCTTTATAGCCGTTCAACCACCGAACATTCCTTGATAAATGTGGGAGCTCGGTCGGTTTTGTTAAAGGTTCGAAACCGAAACTTTAACCAAATGGCCAAATAAGGCCAAAACAAACAAAACCCCCTAAACCACCTGAAACCAAAAGATTGCAGAAGCTAAATTAGACCTGATATGAGCTAATCAGGGAGGTTATGCAATTAATTGAGTGGTTAGGCCTAATTAGGCAAACTTTTTGTATAAAAAGAGGGGTGTAGGCCTTGATTTTCCAAGTCCAGGTGGAGAACGAGAGAATGCTCGGGAGATGATTGTAATTGTTCCTGTACATCGAAGTTATGCTATGCTATCGATGTGCTTGAAGGGGATGATGCTGTCTCAATTGTAACTATTTTGGAGTATAATCGGATTGGTCACTCCATTGGAGAGGGGCCCGAAGACGTAGTCACATTTGTGGTGAACTCCGTTATCAATTGTGGTTTCGTCTCTCTATTTCTTCTCTCTTTCTGTTGTTATCACCTTGTCATTTTAATTATTTCCATGGGTTAATTTTGTTCTAATTAACTTGGAATAATCATTGTAAAAATTAAGCATTCAATTCTGCAATCTAGTCTAGATCCTATACAGATCACTTTTGATAGGCAAATTGTTGAGTTTCTTGCAATGTGATGCTAAAGGATTTTTTCATGTTGGGTTTTGGTGGTGGTGGTGGTGGATTAGGAATAGTGTTGGCTGTTGTAATAAGAGGGGCTATTGTATTGAAATTTAGAGTTTGTGTTGTGGATGGTGCGATTGATATGATTGGTCCTTTGGAGACCATGTTTTGAGATACTTGGGGGATGGTAGAGGATGTGTTGATTGTTGAGGTTTCTTGAATGGTTTCCCCCTATTTTTGTGATATCAATGGAAATATGGGAGGATTCAGTATGATGTTTTGATTTATGATTGGAGGGTTGTTCAATTTTTTTTGATTGATGGTTGGTAAATGGAGTAGGCCCAACCCAAGGGGTTGTGTGGATGTTAATGTAAAATGTGGAAGTGGTGGCAAAATGGGTGGTGTATTCCCTTGGAGGAATGATGATGATGATGATGAGGGATCGAAGATTCATCCTAATCCAAATAATCCACCTTCTCCTTTTGAGGTCATGGGGAGATAGGTTTGCATTTTGAGATGATATGTTGTTGTTGCATGAAAAGAGGATGGATGGGTAGGATCATAAAATGCAAGCGAAATGTATGGGTGTAATAGATTCAATAGGATGCATTGATCCAGTATGGTATTTGCATCCAAACCTTGGTTTTTCACTAGGGGATGTGTTTGATGTTCCTTAAGCAATGAGCTTCCCTTGTTGAAAATTGGTTGAGTTGGAGAAATGGATGATGATATTTGTGGGTTGATTTGAATTATGTTTTGAAATGGAGGTTTGGATGAGATTGGGAGCATGATCCTAAGAGGCTTCTCTATAATTTTGATAACATCATAATTGCAAGGGATTTTCGCCCCTTATTTTTCCAATTCAAGCATGTATTGGGAGGGATTGAGCCTCATCATGGTATTGGAAATTCTATGAGTTTTAGGATTTTCAACCATTTCAAGGATTTCATCTTGTGTCATCCCTAAGACATTATCGGTGATGTCTTCCACTTGACCTTCCTCTTGAGGATTTTGTGATGATAGAGGAAGATTGGTTAGGGGATTTCTTGATCCAATAGGATTAATTTAAGGAGATATTTGGCTTAAATCACTCCAATTTTATGTTTATTTGTTGATTTCCATGTTCTTGTTGTGTTGTGATCCAGTTTGCACCATAAAATAGGGCTCAATTTTCAAGAATATGTGATATGAACCTATAATTATTTATATTGATCTAACTTTAGGAAGAAAAGAGAAAATATAGGATGATTAAGGATCAAAGTGTGATGATGAGGAAAGTGGAATATGGATGATGTGAATGATTTGAACTCTTGATAAATCTTGAAAGAGATACTAGAATTTGGGAATTTTTAGATTTTTATTTGATTTGGTTTGGTTTGGTTTGGTTTGATTGGATTTTGGTTTGGATAGTGAAATCATAAACTCTAAGAGGTTGGATGTTGTCCTAGAGTAGACTTGTACACAATATGATAATTTGAATAAGTTTGTAAAGAAGGATTCATCTATATACCCATAGTCAAACAAGATGATTTTGGTTTGATTATTTTTGTATTTTGGATAGTGAACTTATAAACATCAAGATGTTGGATGTTATCAAAGGGGCATAATTGCTCACAAGGATTTATAATTTGATGAAATATGTGGAGAAGGATTCATCTACACACACCTAATCAAACAAGATGATTTGGATTTTCCAAAAGTATAACATGAATGATTTTTTCAATATTTCCAAGAGTTTTTGGTGAGATTATTTTTGGTTGATGCTCAAGGGATGGTTGAGAATGTTGACTTTAATCCTAAATTAGACCTGAATAGATCTCCTTTCTACAAGAACTTGGTATCAAAGAACATGCTTGGTACTCCCTATGTGAGAAATGAAAACTTTTGAAAGAGACTTGGATTTTGTTGACAATAAAATTCATACAAATTATGATTGTTCTTTGATGCATGTTTGTAAAAGTTGAAGGTCAATATTTCTTTAAATTCATAAAGCATAGACAAATGTTTCCTGTGAGCCTTTTGACTAAGACCTTTAGACTTTGGTTTTCGGATTTTGATCTTCCATGAAATCATTTGGAAGAACACATGTGCAGGGTTCAATTGTTTCTTATCTTTTCTTAATGACTTCCTTTTACCAAAAACAATTCTTGATTAGCTTTTCAAACTAAATGTCTAATGTCTTAACTTCTTCTCATCCCACAAAGTCCATTATGGGGGAATTAAGGAAATCAAGGCAATAGTTTCCTAATGTTGACTTTAGTGAGAACAAATTATGATATAAATCCAAATACTTAGAAGCCTCTAAGGATGAAATCCCTAGGGCAAGCAAGAGTACTTGGATTTGTCATAGGTATTCATTCCCCCTCAAGGGTTTAAAATTTTGAATATTTGGTGAATGTTTGTTTTCAAGAGTTTTAGATCCAAGAAAAGTATTTTGATTAAAAAGTGATACACTACCCTAGGATGAAATGAGAAAATATATGTTGGGTTCCCACTTGGATAAATCAAGCTATTCTTACCCTTAGCGGATAATTAGATTATTGAATACATTGGATCCCCTCCATGACACACACTTCTTGGGTCAACAAAGCATCAATACCCATGAAAATCCCATGGCATACTTCTCATCTCTACCAAGAGCCATAAAAATGTGGGATGGCTTCAGAATGATCATTCTTGCATCAACAAATAGATATAGGGATTTAGGCCTTCTAAAAAAGAGGTTTTAATATGGGCATTCTGGTCATGGGGGATCATCCATATGACAAGAGACCATTTCTACCCTTCTTGTCAGAATAATCCTCGTGACACTTGAAATTTCCTCAATTATCCACACTTATGTTACCGGTTGGGTCGTTCCCTTGGGATGAGTACTTTTTCCCACCAAGGCAAGCCCTTTAGGGATTAAAAAAAAAAAGGTAAGCACATCTGAAGTTTGATGAATCTTTGTTGATAAACAAAGAGAGAACACTCATGATATACCCCACTCACACTAGCAAGATTTTGTTCAATTTGAGGAACCCAAATTGAAATGTGGAGGTAATCACTTACACAACTTAATATCTCAAAAAAGGTTTTTGATTCTCAAGATCATCGTGAGGCACAAGAGAAGTGCATACATATTTTTAATGATATTGACTTGTAAAAGAGATTACAGAAAAAAGAATACACATGTTCATTTTTAAACCATAAAGAAATGATATGAATTATTTTTAAGCACCAACTTTGAAGGATGAGATTTGTTTGTTCATTTGTTAAGCCCCAAAAAATAATCTAGTAAGTTGCTTATGGTTCTTTTTAATCCCTTTATTTTGTTCGTTTTAAGCCCAAACAAAATTTATTGGGTCCTAAAGAGCAAGAAGATAACAAATCCTTAGAAAAGGGGTTATAATTTGTCCCTAAAGTGTTTAAAAACACTTGATACAATTATATGATGATGCCATAAAGAACTCTTGGTATTTGTTTCCTTCCTTCACTTTTGATCAAGCCAACTTTCAAAAACTAGTTAATACCACAGGAATAGAGGCCAAAAATTAGTTAGAAGTCAAAAATAACCAAAAAGAAAAAAACACATGTTGAAAATAATCTAAAAACTGCCTTTTGACCCAACTCCAGCGGGATAGTCTATAAATACAGTGTAGTTTGGGAAATTCAGTGGTGATATATAGAACTGATAGGACTGATAGAGACACTCCACGCAAAGACAATGAGTGTGATTGTGGTGTTATTTAAATCAACGACATAGTTTAGAATTTGGGTGGGAAGACCTTAGCAACATAGTTTGGAGTTTGAAAGTGTCACAATATGGTGTCTCTAGACTAATAGTGGTGCAATTGGATGGCCAATGATGTAGTTTCCCTATAGATAACAAAATTCAACAAAAAACCAAAAATGTTTTAGAAAAATGTGTTAATTTTCTCTAGATTCGCCCTCCCTCTAATGCAAAAATGTGAATGGTGATCCTATACCTGCCGAAACACAAAGAAAAAATATATAATTAGCTCATTATGCAAGTTAGAAGCAACATTCCCCATGAGATTATTTTGAAACATAAAAACAAGAAATGAAATGAAGAACACAATAACAAAGCTTATTAAATCCTATTCAAATGAACAAACTTTCAATCCCATGTGGGAATTGGTGTCAATTTTATGTGGAAAATTTCCCTTTCCCAATTCCTTGCAATCTTGATGATCAATGATAAATATTTTATGCTCCTTGGTGCAATTTATTTATAACCTAGCTATGAAAAATGTTAAAATAGATGCAAATGGATGGCAATTTCTCAAAAACTTGAAGATAATGATGTTGCATGAAGTTGTGGATCGAAAATTCAAATAAGAGCCTCATATAAATAGAAGATAATGATGGAGAAAGAGGAAAAATGGATGAATGTGGGACAAAAGACCAACCAATAGGAAGATACCACTTGTCAACATGTGATTGGAGGAGGAATGAGCATATTGTGATGAGTGTGCACAAAAATATGGTTAGGTAGAATTTGGAATCTATGAAATGAAAAGATGGAGGGAGAAAAAAATGGAGTAAATGCCACTTGGCTCAAGGCAAAGGACATGTAAGAGGCCTTTAATGACTTGTTGGATGTACTCATCCCTTTTTGAGGGATTTTTGAATTTGAGAAATATTCCCTCATTGATGCCAAGTTAAGAGAAAATAGAAGAATTTATAAATCTATTAAATTGATTTACTTGTGAAAGTTGCAAAATCTAGAGGATTTGATAGATTACAATTAGGATTAATCAAGATTTGATTAATTTAGATGAAAATTAGATGATTTGACTTAGAGTTTTTGGATTAATTTAAATCAAAGTTGAGAGGAATATGAATTTATATTTAATTAAATAAAGTTTGATTTATGTAATTAAAGAGGGTGGTGTTAGATTAAATCAAATAAAGTGAATTTTTTAATTAAAATAAGGACTATATGATTAACTAAACAAAATGATTTATTTAATTAATTAGGAGATGATGACTTAATTAGATAAATTTTATTTATTTAATTAAGAGAGGAAATATGATGAATTTAATTGAATAAAGATTATTCAATTAAATGAATAGCTGAGGAGATGATTTAGGATGAATGGTGTTAGTAAGATTAGGATCAAGTGTATAGGATCAATCTATATATTTTCCATATCTACAACTATATACCTCAACTGTGAGAATTCAAAATAGGTCAATACTAAGAATTCTCACGGTGTGAAGGAATGAAAGCGGACTACACCACCTCTTAACTTAGACCCAAATTGTATATATACACCATGCCACACTTCCGCAATCACCAAAGCAAATCTGCAATTAGTGTAAACATACAAGGTCAGTCGGACCTATGTAAACACCGTTAAAATTTAAGTACATGCTTCCTCAAATTGAAAGATAAATCAAAGACCACACACAACACTTGAAAATAATCTGAAATATTCCAAATACACTCTAAAATCCAACAAATTCCTTTACGAAAAAATTCATTTGAAGAATGCACACACCCAGTACACTCAATCAACATTCCATACACTGTAACTCAATAAACCACCTTGTGAAGCATTAAACGAGAAAAAATTCAATTGAGGATAAATATGAACCATGTCAGCACACTTCTAGAACCATAAGAATAGAAACCAAACAGCAAGGAAATGTGGAGCAAAACCATTTCTCCTAGACAATACTACAACATAGTCCACATGTTGGTAAAGACAACTTCTACACAATGATCCAATCTAAGAAATTTTGGATATAACATATATGAATACCTCTGACCAACATATTCAAACTGCACAAGAATATCTTCAACCATGAAGAAATGCAAACCAAAACCAGAATACCACTTTGTATGCCAAAAGACTTCTGCAACACACAGTTTCTTGTTTTTTTCAATTTTTTTCAATATCACTTAGAAACCAAGCACCAGAGAAACATAATCATCATATTCAACAACTCCTCATCACCACTAAATGAACTGTAACACTTTAACTCAATTATACATCCATAAATAAAATCTTATCAAAGAAAGACTAGAGGTTGACACTAGTAGCACTTACTAATTAAAACATAATGAAACTAATCAAAGCATCATTAAAAATTATAAAACATCACGAATTGACATTAATGACAACATAAACATAAGCCTGTTGAAATCAATGATGACACCAAATACTCATACTTGCAACATATTTATTATGGTTACTTATGTCTTAAGTTGCAATATCTATATAATGTTAATTGATGGTACTACTAAAGGAGTCAAACCTAATACTTTCCTCGACCCTTCAACTATTCAATTTTTTTGTGGATGATACCATCCTCTTTAGGAAAGCCTCAGCAGTGGAAGCTAGGAAACAAAGTAAATTTCTAAATAATTATGCTTCTAGCTTTAGTCAATGCATAAACTATAATAAGAGCATGCTTTACTTTTTCAACAACTCTCAAACCCTTCAAGATAAAGTGATTGCTATTCTAGGCTATAAGAGTGTTTCCCTTCCTACTATGTATCTTGGCCTTCCACACACGATTAAGGAAGTCACCCCTAAATTTTGGAACTAAATATTGGAAAGAATGCAAAGGAAATTGGTTGGGTGGAAAGGATCCATTCTTATTCATGCAAGTAAATTGTAAGTCTCGGTTGTCACTCTTCAAGGGATTCCTATGTAATTTCTATCCATTTTAAAAATTCTTACATATATTGCAAAGAAATTTGAAAGAATCCAAAGGAATTTTATTTGGTTTGGTATTGAGGAAAACAAGAAGTTATATTTGATAAACAAGGATATTGTTTTCTTTCCCAAAACTAGTGTTGGTATAGGTATAAGGAAAATCCAACCAACTAACAAGGCCCTTCTTGTGAAGGTCGGTTGGGATCTTCTAATGAGCAAGAAGGACTAGTGCACAATTATGAATGCAAAGTTCCTCAATAGCACCCCCATAATCAGTTCCTTAATTTGGAAAAATATTTGTTGGGTCAAAATAATGCTACACACTAGTCTACGGTGGAAAATTGGTAATGAGAGAAAAATAAAATTTTGGGAGTATCCTTGTCTATTTGAAATACTCCTAAATCAATATGATTTTAGGAATTTTATGACCCCTTCCTTTGATTATTTTGGTCATAATGTGATGGAATATTTGTATGGGCAACAAAGATCTATGAAGTGGAAGATATTAGAGAGTTGTTGCCTTTACTCCCAAGAGTTAAAGCACCATGTGAATACTCTTCAATATTATCTCTCTCTAATGAGAATACTTATTTCCATTCTAGAGGATGAACTGTACTTGACCAAGGAAAGAAAGGGTAATCCCTTCATCAAGTCAGCTTATATATTGTTGTCTCTACAGGGGACCCATATAATTTTTTGGAAACACATTTGGAATAGGAAAATTATGTAAACAAATAATTTATTTTGGTGGACAATGGGTCATAACAGGATCCTCACCCAAGATAATTTAAGAAAATGGGGATTTAAAATTCCTAACAGATGCATGCTATGCAATAATGACAACGAGTCTATCCCTCACCTATTACTCCATTGTTCCTTTGCTGGTGAAGTTTGGGAGTCTACCCTTTGAAAAATACGTGTCAGTTGGAACATGAATAAAGATCTTAAGATCTTTGTGGATAACTGGATCTACCTCTATTATCACCCTCTACACAAAGAAAATTCATAATAGGTCCCTCCCATTATATTCGAGTGGTTATGGAAAGAAGGGAATAAAAAGATATTCTAAAATATGGAAAAAATTCCAAAGCAGGTCTTTAATATTTTCTTCAAAATCGTTATTGAGAATTTATCACTGATGGTTGGAAACCACCGTGCGAACCCCCCTATGCGTTGGAAATAAGTATGGAAAAATATTACAACACGTCTCTAGATCTTAATTCCTTTGACAAATCAAAATCCTTAGCTAGTTTAAACAAAAAATGGAAACCCCCTTCTAATGGGTGGCACAAAATCAATTTCTATGGTGTTGTGAAAGGCAATATTGGCCTTGGAAGGAGTAGGGGAATCATAAGAGACCAGAATGGTAGAATGGTTGTTGGGTTTTCTAGTGGAATTAGGACTTACAATTCTATGAAAATAGAGGCAAGGGAACTTCTGAATGGAGTTAAAATTATTGTTACTATGGTGATAAAGAATCTACACATTGAGGGGGACTCCAAATTTTTTATCGACCCCATCAGTAATAAAAATTGTCAAGGTTGAAATGTGAGGGATATTTTGATTGATATATAATTCATTCTCAAAAAATTTGAAAGGATGAAAATAATTCACATCTTTAGAGAAGGCAATAATGTTTCTGACTCTTTGGCCAATTTAGGATCTTCCTAGGAATCTTCAAATTGCTAGAGGAAACGTGAGGCTCTCTCCTTGAATTTCTTAGTATTTATGCTTGAGGAGATTTTGTTTTTTTAACCAATAATGATGAAGGCTAACTCCTCCTTCGTGGGCTAGACAATGTGTCCTATTACCTTTGATATTAGTATAAAGTGAATAATTTATGATGAGATGGATGGGCACATTAGGGTGATTGGGATGTGGTCTAAGTTGTACATTTTACCTAGCTAGATTCACCATGGGATCAATTTTTTTTCTTGTCATGTGTATGAGGCTTCTCCCGATATTAATAGTATTTTATTTATTTAGAACATGTGGATGATTGATATATTTATACACCCTTCCAAATTTTTGTTTTATTATGGCTTGACAATAATTAATTTTGATGTCATGATGGCTATTTACTCTACCTCGAAGTAATCCATCACTCCTTGTGATTGCTCCACTATACTAAGTCCTTTGGAAATGCCTAATCATATGTGAGAAGATCATATCACCTTAATTCGGAAAGATGTGAATATTTATTATGATAGTTTATCTTTAGACAAGATATCATTTTTCCCACCCATTTTTTAATTGAAAAAAAAACTTTCTTAACTTTGTTATCGTTCACTCCAATCCATGTTTGAAAATTGGTGTTGATCATGTGAGAACCAAGCCACTCTCTTGGGAGGAATTTCATCATGATGCTTTTGTTTGGCACATCTGCATGGAAGGTAGTTTATCCCCCCTAATGGGGAGTTTAAAAGGTCATGATGAGAATCTTTCCACTCAATTTTCTAGCAGTTGGTGTGATAGAAGGGTTACTATGGAGGGAATTCCATTTGAGGTGAGCAAGGATGTTATTACCAAATCCACATGATTTTATTGAATTGGGTAGAATCTTAAGAAACATAATAAGGTGCAAGACATATAAATTTTATAGACTTTATTTAAGGAGAATGAACAACCCACTAAAATCCATGTGGAATATAGCTGGATAAAACTCCCTGCACCTTGGGACTAATTTCTAGTAGCTCAAAGCATGGAAAATAATAAGATGACAACAAGCATGATACGATGGAGGAAACAAAGGAATACACAGAGGGACCCAACCACTTCTTGGAGCTTAATCATATAATTTTAGAGGATTCCACCCTATCCTCCTCCAATCATCAGGATCTAGATAAAGAGAATAGTAGGTCAAATGTTGTGAAGGAGGATGAATTCAATGGCTTGTTGTCTCATGTGTGCACCCTAGAAAGGAAGCTCAAAAAACTAACCTAGTTCACCATAAAGGTTATTCATCACTTGGTTGTTACTCTATCTGTGGTGCTTAAGGATGAAGTTAAAAATAATGCTACTAAATCTGACCCCAAAACTAGTTAGGCTAGTGGGGATGTGTATAAATTCCTCATGGATGATTGGGAGAATCTTGCTAGGAGTTGGGGTGGTTTCTTTTTTTTTTTTTGTTTTTTGGTTTCCAGTCTCTATACTATTTTTCTATACACTCTATTTGTTGTAACTGGTTATGTTTTTTTATTTTGATCTGATGAACTCTAGCCCATAGGAATTTTTTGTGTTGAGGTTACCACACCTTGTAAATGTAGCTTATATTAGAAAAAATAGTGACTATTCATAGGTAGAGAGAAGTAAAATAGATATAAAAAAATGTGATATCCATTTTTTACCTCCAAAACCAATTTCCATTGCTAACATTCAAATTTATCAACAAAACATGTCTTGAGATATCTTAAAATATATATTTTTGCATTATTTTGATTGTTTCATATACGTTTTTAACAAATCTATTAGGGTTTTTGTAGATATTTTAGGAATTAGTTGGAAATTATGTTTATTTTTTTAAATAATGTATAATAGGGTTTAAATGGAACAAGATTTATCAAACCCTCCTCCAGTAAACCCTCCTTCAATTCAGGATCTAATTGAAATAAATATAAATAGATTGAGAAACATTCTTGAGAGATACCATAACCAACAAAATTTTTGATTAGTCACACCAAATATAGAGGCTATAATAAGTCATGTTAGGGAAATCACTAGCTAGCATTGTTCATTTCAATAGTGGAGAGATGCAAAGAGTTTAGAATATGAAAATGGTTTGGGGTATGATGACATTAAAAAAATAGAAATATCTAAAGTTGATGTAGCTGCAAATTTTGTGAATCCAAGAACATGACAACATGTTGGTTTACATTAACCAAAATTTTCCATAAAATGGTGCACCCATTAGGGCATAGTTACAAAATTTTGGGATCATTGTTGGATGGTGTTTGATAATGTGTCACCAAAAAGTGTAGTCTTGACACTTTTCACTCATTTGGGCCCTTGCCTATGGACTTTGGATCTTATTTTAACCCCTTTCCAAGCCTTGTGCCAAAGTGTTGTAAGGTGTTGTAAAAAGAATTAACACTTTCCTAGGCTTGTCATCACTAAATCAACCCTTTCTTATGCTAAAAATTTCCCTTATAGGTCAAAATTTAGTGTGTTTTATGAGACAATCCCGACAAACATCATTAACCACATTATAATCCCTGACAACCGCTAAAAACTGCCCAAGTGTACTAGTTCGAAACCTTGGGCGACCTAGTCCCATTTGGCTTAAACTTCAAATTTAACTTAATTTTCTTCCAAAATTTTGTCTCTTAAACCCTAAGGTCGGCCTATGTGGTATTTGGGGGAAATTAGGGCATAAAATGTATAAATAAGGGTTTTTCCCCTCATTTTCACACTAATTTCCATCTCATTCTATTCACTCACTCAATCTTCTCAAGAACGCATCCACTACTCTTCTCAAGCAAGCTAGGGTTTGCATCCTAGGTCAACCTGAAATCTTTGTTGAAGAACTCAAGATCAATCATCATGGGAAGTTAAACCTCATTTATTTATGCTTCATTACATTATTTACATATTCATGGTGCTAGAGTACCTTGACAAAATTATTCCTCCATGGGGAATTTTGAAATTTGATGCAATTTTGATGTATTAACATTGTAAAAATTTCATGTTGATCATTTTGTACATGTTTGAGTCACTAGGAGGTCAATATTTAATGTCTATGTCAAAATTGAGAAGAATGTAAAAGTTGTCATACAATCTTGCAAAATTGCAAAAAAGATGCAAAATAGGAATATGAAAGGTCATTCATGTTGTAGGTCATTCAAAAGGAGTTATAAGTTGAAGATACATTATTTAATGCCTTTAAAAAGGATTTGTAAACCATTTTGAGTTCGTGGGTGATTGAATGAAAGAACTAGATTAATGAGATCATAGTTTTATGTTTTTATTTTAAGAAAATATTTGTTCTTCTGATGTGTATGGCCTTGTACGGGAAATAGATGGTTTCTAATTGATTTTAAAAGTTAGGTTTCTTAGTCACCTTCCATTATTGATTGGTTTCATTCAATTTGGTTTGGTTTTGTGTGAGATATTTGAATTTTTCTATAAACAGTTAAAACCCATGTTAGGGTAAATAGTGAGAATATTGAATTATGTTTCTCTTTTTTTTGGAGGTGAAACTCCTTGGTTTTGGTGTGATTTTCCTTCTATATAGGTTTTTTCAATATCCAATGGTTTTTATTCAAAGGCATAAGGTTTAAGGTATTCTAATATTGAAAATTATCTAAAATTTATGTGTATACAACCTACGATAGAGCAATTAGAGGGAACTCAACCTAGGGTTTGGTAAAATGCGTATGGGAATGAAATATTGGTTTTCTAATAAGATTTATTAGGTCAAATAATGCATGATTGAAGTAATGGTTAAGAGAACTTGAGATTGGAGAGCATAGAATCAGTAAGCCCT
Source organism: Sequoiadendron giganteum (assembly GCA_007115665.2). Taxonomy (NCBI): domain Eukaryota; kingdom Viridiplantae; phylum Streptophyta; class Pinopsida; order Cupressales; family Cupressaceae; genus Sequoiadendron; species Sequoiadendron giganteum. The sequence goes on along the minus strand of CM021101.1, from coordinate 21,951,409 downwards.
TGTGTAGCTCAAGCCTAATTTATGCTTAATTTTTCCCGAAAAAACACATTTTGAGAATGGTGTTACAAAGGAGCTATAGCCCATATTAGAATATTATTTGAACAACCAAAATGGGTATCTAAATATGTTAATGGTTTTTGGTTTCAGTACCTATTCTGAGAATAAATCTCTAATAGTCAGTTTAGGAGACCTATAAGCATTGTAATCAGGTTGAGGAGGAGTTATTACCTAGATAGGAGATCTATGCTCTTGGGGCTCATAAGGATTTTATTCATTTTGTTTCAACCCTTTTTAAGTTGTCCCAGGTGTTGAGTTGGGTGTTTGTGCCTTTAAGATCAAAATTTGTGTTTGGAGTTAAGGATTGCCATTGTTGCACATTGAGGACAATCTAAATAGTGATGACCATTAATTGGTGCATGAAGGTTCTTAGAAGGGGTTGGATGAGTTTGTTGGAGTCCTTGAAGTGGGGGAAGAGTGTATGTAACCCTTTTTAGGGTTGTGGACTTGAGAAACCAATGATTTCCTTATAAAAGAAAGTTGCCTTGTAAAGTGAGATGAGTGAAACCCATTATTGTGAAATATGTCCTAATTGAGTTGACTTGATACTCTATGCTACACCACTTCATTTAGTTTAATTACTAAAAAGGGGTTAGGTTAAGAATCTACACAAGAAGACACCTACAAGCCAAGAATCAAAGTTGCAGACTTGAACACCTAAAGAAGTAGAAAGTGCAGACCGAGGGTTGCAGATTCCACTTTCAGATTTCTTGAAAAGGTGAAAGAGAATAGGTCACCATTAGTAGTGATTTATTCCCACCATATATGAATTTTAGGGTTTTCTGTTGATATGAGTACCCTTTTGGCAGAAACAAGTTTCGAGAGATTTTCATAGAAATTGGACTAGGTCGCCCAGAATGGTGTAAGTGTCCCAGTAGGCCTAAATATCATATTCAACAACATTTCTAGCCTCTACAAGTTTCAAGGTGCACCCCTTAATTTATGTTCATTTTTTTAGTAGTTTGCTTGTGTTTCTTAGGTCATTTATTTTAGTGCTTGTTCATCATTATGTGTTTTCCAACATAGTTTATTTCCTAGTTCTTGCATTACTATTTAGTTTCTATCTTGTATTTCCAGTATTTAGGGCATTCCATACAAATTCACATCCCTCAACCCTAATATTTTAATGAACACCAAGAACACCTTGACTGTGAAAGAGAGTAATTTATGGACCAAGCTCCTAGGTAAAAAACCCTAGGAGCCTATGGGGGAATCCTCTTTCCCTAAAAGCATTGTTTTTGGTGGTTGTGTTGAGAAATGTGTCTCAAATTCCAACTTGAATCCCTAATTTCATGCCTTGGTGAAAATTTGTTCTTTCTATAGTTTACCGCCATATCGCTCCTGGCTCTTTTCCTGCCTTGGCAATACCGCAGTGAAGGTCTTGGTGGTTTATTGCATTACCTCTCATTGTCTATTCCCTAGCCGCGATGGCCATGGTTGGCATATTTTGGTCTAGCTTGTTGGTCACCACCATAATATGGGTGGTTAAGCAACTAACTACGGTGACCATGGTGATGTTGCTTGTAGTGGTCTTGGCAGTTATTGCCATAACACAAGTGGGGGGTCCACTCACCATGGTGGCTGCAATGGGACCACCTGCGGTTGGGTCCGATGGTTACCGTTGCACTGTGGATAGTTAAGTGACTGGTTGTGGTGGTTGTGGTAAGACCACCAGTGGTCTGGCTAACGGTCACCGCCCTACTATGGGGTGGCCTCTCAACCCCCTCAGTAGCGCAGTAAGATCGTTAGTGGTCTCACAGACCGGTCACCACCAAACCGCGGTCCTGTCTAATGACTGTAGTGGTAGTGAGGTGGTGTTTTTGGAGGTAAGGCAAGCGAGCTCGATGAAGTCATCGGTGAGCTTAGATGAGCTCACCGCTATACCACTGGGTGACTCAAACCTAGCTGCAGTAGAGCGGTAAGAGATTGGTTGAGCTCGGTTGGCTTACCTCCATACCATGAGCAGGTCGAATGAGCTTGATGGTAGAGTGCTAAGGACATAGAGAGCTCAGACGAGCTTGGGTCTAGTTTGACCAATTTTGACTTGGAGTCAAAGTGCGATAGAGAATGCAAGAAGGAAACATGGCAGGTTGACAATAGGTTTATTGGCTAAAGGCCATTGTAGTAAATGGAAATTAATGCAAAATTGTTCAACAAGGATTGAAACCTAATTATGGAATGGAATTGAATGCCTGGGTGGCTCGATGATGAAGATATCTATCAGAGAAGATCAATTTTGTGATTGGATGAGTGATTCATGAACCTAATGGTTGGTGATTGGTTGAGAGAATTGAGTGCAACGTATGAATTATTAAGTCGAGTAAAATATTGCCTCGGATAGAGAGGATTTTTAATTGTATGTTAGAAATAACATTGTAACAGTGAGATAGAAAAAGAAATGTTGTTGTGAGCTGATGAGAGAAGACTAAACATTGTATGTAACTAGTTTTTTACTGTAATAAAATTGTCTAGACTTTGTGTGCTGGGGTTTTTACCTGTAAAGGTTTTCCCACATATATCTTGTGTCAACTGTGAATTCTTAAATATATTATCTACTTTTATTAGTTGTATTCTTCTCAAGTAAGTTTATAAATATTTTTGAACCTATTTATGCTCTTCTCCTCTATTGTATTAGTGTTAAGGGAATGTATTCCACACTTTTGGGTCATTGGATCCATCCCTTTTTTTCCTTCAAGTTGTATCAGAGCTTGGCCCATTGTGTTATCCTTGAGAGAAAGCTCAGTTTTTTGTGCTAATATTGTTTTAGTGGGAGTCTTGCATTGTTGAAACTTGTTTTTGTTTGAGATGGCTAGTACAACAGGTAGATTAGATATTGAAAAGTTTAATGGAAGCAACTTTGAGTTATGGAAACTCAAAATGGAAGAATTTTTGGTGGACAGAGACCTTTGGTTAGCAGTTTCTGGAACTAAGCCAAAAAGTATGATGTAAGAGGCTTGGGATCTTGGTGATAGAAAAGAAAGAGGTATGATAAGACTGATTCTTGCTGATTATATACTCCTGAACATCCATGAGGAGCAGTCTGAAGCTTCATTGTGGAAGAAGCTTGGTGATATTTATCAAGGAAAGTCAGTGGTAAATAAGTTATCCCTAAGGAAGAAGTTGTACTCCTTGAAGATGGATGAAGGTGCATCTGTTGTAGACCATCTGAACTCATTTAACATGATTGTTACTCAACTGGCATTTGTAGGTCTAAAGATTGACGAGGAGGATCATTGCATGCTCCTATTGTGTTCATTACTTGACAACTAGGATCATCTAGTGATGGCTATTGGAAGAACAACCACTGCATTCAAGATGGATGATGTGGTTGCTTCGTTGTTGTCTGAAGAAATGTGAAGGAAGTATTTTGAGATGGCCAAAGAGGTTTTTGTTGTTTGAGGTAGACCAAAGGAGAAAGGTAAGAAGAAAGACAAGAAGTCGAAATCCAAATCTACAGGGAGATCAAAGTCTCCTGGTAAAAATTTCAAGGTGAGAATCTGGAATTGTGGGAAACCTGGTCATATCCGGAAGGACTACAAGGAGAAGAAGAAGAAGAATCTATCTAACAATGAATCTTCTCAAAGTGATGTATATGCCTTCATTGCAGAAACCTTGACAACTCAGGCATCAAATGATGTCTGGCTAGTTGACTCAGGTGTGTCCTTTCACATGATGTCCAATATAGAATAGTTCTCTAAATACGAGAAGTATGAATGTGGAAAGGTATACTTGGCAAGTGATTCAATTTTGGAGATAGTTGGAAGAGGAAGTGTGAGAATTTAGTTTCTTGATGGGAGAGTCAAATGTATTGGTGGCGTACTTCACATACTAGGTCTGGCTCAAAATATTCTTTCTCTCAATAAGTTAAATGATGCTAGTGTAGAAGTTTCTTTTTAAATTATGGTATGTAAAATGGCTAGAGGTACAATGGTCTTGGCTAAGGGTGTTTGTATTGGAACTCTATACAATCTAGATGCATGACCTATTCTTTACAATAGTGCCTCTATAAAGTCAAGCAATGTTGCAAATGTAGAGAAAGATGAAGACACTTCTCTGGCTACAAATGCTATGGAGGTAAAACTCTTAGCTGAGAAGACAATGCTATGGCATCATAGACTTGGTCACATAGGTGAGAAAGTTTCAAAAACCTTGAAGAATAAAAATATTGAAGAAGGACTTGATGATTGTAACCTCAACTTCATTTTTTGCGAACATTGTATCTATGGAAAACAACACTGTGTTTCATTTTATTCTAGTCGTCATAAATATTTTGGTATACTAGATTATGTTCATTCATATGTGTTTGGTCTAGTTAATGTTCCTTCGTTATCAAATTCTAGATACTATGTTTCTTTTATTGATGATTTTTCGAGAAGGGAATTTTGTATACTTTCTCAAAAGTAAATCAAAAGTGTTGAGTCAGTTTAAAAAATTTAAATCTTTGGTAGAGAATCAAACTGGAAGGAAAATCAAATGTTTGAGGACAAATAATGGCAGTGAATTTTTTTTTGCATATTTTGAAAGGTATTCCACTGATCATGGAATTAAAAGGCATAAGACAACACCCTACACTCCACAATGGAATGGAGTTTCTAAAAGGTTGAATAGGATGTTGATGGAAAAGGCAAGGAGTATGTTGAGTGGTGCTAGTCTGGAGCAGAAGTTTTGGGCTGAGGTTGTGGCTAAAAAATGTTATCTAATAAATATATCTCCTTGCTTTGCTCTTGTTGATAAAATGCCTTTGGAAGCATGGTCTTGTAAGAAGCCCTCTCTAAGGCATGTCTATGTGTTTAGATGTGAGGCATATGTTTATCTCCCAAATGGTTTTCAAATGTATTCTCATCAGCTATGGAGTTGGTGTGAAGGGATACAAGCTTTGGAACCCTTTTACTAAGAAGTTTTTGTACAACAAAAGCATGATATTTCATGATCTAAAACCTTCAGTAAGTGATCAATAGCTTGAGACAGATCAAAGTGACAAGAAAAAGTATGCAGTTGAGATTCCCTAAACTCCAGAAAGGGAAGAGTTGCATGGTGTACCTAAGACTAAGCAGAGCTGAAGCAGCTCCAGAAGTTATGATGATGAAGAACAACCTCAACCTGTAAGAAGATCTACACGAGAAAAAAGGCAGCCTGAAAGGTATGGTTTCTCATTGTTAAATTTGAACTATGCCTATGCTTTAATTACCAACACTGATGAGCGTAGGACTATAAAAAAAGCAATCAGCATGGCTGATTCAAATTCTTGGCTACAAGCCATGAATAAAGAGATGGATTCTTTTAAAAAGAATGAAACCTAGAATTTGGTACCACTGCCTAAAGGGAAAAAGCCTATTGGCTATAAGTGGATATTCAAAAATAAAATAGGCCTTGATGGTAGTGTTGAGAAGTATAAGGCAAGGTTGGTTGCAAAGGGGTTTTCTCAAATTGAGGGAATTGACTATGGAGAGATTTTTTCCCCTGTAGCAAAGATGACATCCATTAGATTTTTGTTATCATTGGTAGTTGTGTATGATTTTGAAATTGAAGAAATGGATGTGAAGAAAGTGTTTCTCCATGGTGAGATGGAAGAAGAAATCTACATGTCCCAGCCTGAGAATTTTGTTGAAAGAGGTAAAAAAAATATTTTTTGTAAGTTAAATAAATCTCTTTATGGCTTAAAGAAATCTCCAAGAATGTGGTACCAAAAATTTGACACATTTGTGTTGTCAATTAGATTTGTGAGATCAAAATCTGATCACTGTATTTATTATAAATATGAGAATGATCATGTGCTTGTTATTACCCTGTATGTGGATGATATGTTATTCATTGGAAATAGCAAGACTATGATTTCTGATCTTAAATCTCAGTTGTCTGCAAAGTTTGAAATGAAAGATCTTGGTGCAGTTAGGTACATTCTTGCAATGGAGATAACAAGGGACAGAACAAGTAGAAAGCTTTGGGTCAGTCACAGTAAGTATGTAAAAACAGTTCTAGAGAGGTTTAGCATGGATGATTGAAAGCAACTTGTTGTTCCAATCATGCATGGAACTAAGCTATCTATTGAAGACTATCCAAAGTATGCTACTGAGATGGAGGACATGACAAGTGTGCCTTATGCAAGTGTTGTTGGTATTTTGATGTATTCTATGGTCTACACAAGACCAGACATTGCCCAAGCAATGTGAGTTCTAAGCCAATTTATGGTAAATCCTAGAAGATCACATTGGGATATTGTGAAGAGAGTATTCAGGTATTTGAAGGGGGAATTCAGACTATGCCCAGTGTTATCATGGTAATTTGGTTGCATCACAGAGGGCTCTCAACATTCATGGGTATGTTGATTCAGATTGGGTAGGGGAAATTGATAGTAGGCAATCCACCAGTGGATACACTTTCATGCTTAATGGTCAAGCAATCAGTTGGACGAGCAAGTGATAGGATGTAGTGTCTTTATCCATGATAGAGGCAAAGTCAATGGTTATAACTCATGCCTATAAGGAAGCTATTTAGCTGAGGCATTTATGCTCTAACATTGGATTTAATGCTCGACAAATTTCAATCTACTGTGACAGTTAGAGTGCCATTTATTTGGAAAATAATTTGACCTTTCATGCCATGACCAAGCACATTGATGTGCAATATCACTTAGTAAGGGATATGATTGAATATGGAAAGGTAAATCTAGAAAAGGTCGACACCTTGAAGAATGTTGCATATGCTTTAACAAAGCTGATTAGCACAAAAAAGTTCAGATGGTGTGCAAAATCGATGGGGCTGGGGCCTATGATAGATAGTAAGTTTCAAATTCATGAGGGAGATAGAAGTGTTCACCAAGTGGGAGCTTGTTGAGAAATGTGTCTCAACTTCCAACTTAAATCCCCTGTTTTCATGGCTTGGAAAAAAATTGTTGTTTCTGCAATTTACTGCCATACTACGCCTGACTCTTTTCCTTCTTGGTGGTACCACGGTGAAGGTCTTGGTGGTTTACCATGTTACAGCTCGATTTCTATTCCCTGGCCATAGTGGCCGCAATTGGCATCTTTCGGTCTGCCTTGTTAGTCACCGCCATATCTCGGGTAGTTAAGCAACCGACCGCGGTGTTCGCGGTGATGCTACCTGCAGTGGTCTTGGTAGTTACCACCATACTGTAGGTGGTGGGTCCACTCACCATGATGGCCACCGTGAGACCATCTGCAATTGGTTTTGACTATTACTGCCACACCACGAGTAGTTAAGTGACTAACCGTAGTGGTCATGGTAAGACCGCTAATGGTCTGGTTGACGGTCATTGCCCTATCATGGGGTGGCCTCTTGGCCCTTGCAGTAGCACAGTAAGACTATTAGTGGTCCCACAAACTGGTCACTGCCAAACTGTGGTCCTATCCAATGATTGCCACGATAGCACGGTGATGTTTTCTGAGGTGAGGCGGGTGAGCTCAGATGAGTTCACTGCTATACCACTAGATGACTCAAACCTAGTTGTGGTAGAGCGGTAAGAGTTTAGATGATCTTGGTTGGATCACCGACATACCACGAGCAGGTCAAACAAGCTCAGCGGTAGAGTGGTAAGGACTTAGAGAGCTCAAATGAGCTTAGGGCTAGTTTGACCAATTTGGACTCAGAGTCAAAGTGTGATAGCAAATGTAGGAAGGACATGTGGCAGGTTGACAACAGTTTGATTGGCTAAAGGCTAATGTAGTAAATGGAATTTAATGCAAACTTGTTCGACAGGGATTGAAACCCAATTATGGATTGGCACTGAATGTCTAGGTGGCTCGATGATGAAGATATTTGTCAGAGCAGATCAACTGCATGATTGAATGAGTGATTCATGAACCTAATGGTTGGAAATTGGTTGAGAGAATTGAATGCAACGTATGACTTATTAAGTCGAGTACAATATTGCATGGGATAGAGAGGATTTTTAACTATATGTTAGAAATAACATTGTAACAGTGAGATAGAACAAGTAGTATTGTTGTGAGCTGATGAGAGAAGACTGAACATTGTATGTAACTGTTTTGTTACTATAATACAATTTTCTTGACTTTGTGTGGTAGTTTTTTTAATTGTAAAGTTTTTCCCACCTATATCTTGTGTCAACTATGAATGCTTAATTTTGTTATCTATTTTATTGGTTGTATTCTTCTCAAGTAAGTTTATAAAGAATTTTGAATCTATTTATTCTCTTCTTCTCTATTGTATTAGTGGTAAGGGAATGTATTCTTCATTTTTGGGTCATTAGATCCATCCCGTTTTTCCCTTCGGGTTCATTTTGGTGAAACCAACATTCCTACATCCTCTTTTTTGATTTGGAATTCTTTAGCATCCTAGGTTTTCATTTCATTGCATTTTTCATTAGTGAAATTGCATCCTAGGGTTTTAATTTTTACATTAGTGAAAGTGCATATAGGTTTGTATTTTGCATTTTAAACCATTGTACATCATCGAAAAACTACATTTTCATGATAGCTGTACATTATACGTTACAAAAAACACCTACCTCCATCAAGATATTCAGTAAAATCTCAAAAAAATCCCTAGGAGGACTAAGTCGCCACTCTAGTCAACCTAGTCCCTTTAGGCCCCTAAAATTGCCCTTTACAGAGCTGAAAACCCTAATTTTTATGCTTTTTTTTTGTGCTAGTATCTATCTATATCAATTGGTTGTGTTTTTGTAGCATGCATTTCATTAAATCTAGCATAAATTAGCTCATTTCATGGATCTCAAATTTTCCAATTTCCATTTACAACATTTCATTTTTAGATCATTGCATAATGTAATAAGTAAATTACCTTTGAAATCTGAAAATTGCATTTCATCCTATGTGTTTACATTGCATGCATAGATTCTATTAAATTTAATTCATTAGTCATAGAATTCATGGTACTTGTGGATAACATTATAATTTTTCCATTTTCATTTTGTGCATTAGTTCTACATCATTTAAATCAGATTCTTTAGAAAACAAAAAAAAAACATTAACAACATCACATACACCCACTCACAAACTTAGCGATAGAAAAACATTCAATAGTGATGACTTAGACATGCTATATTAAGCTCTTGATGAATTCATCTCTTCTATCTCATCCTCTAAATCTTTGGTCAATGAGGATACAAACATTGATAATCATGATAATCATAGTTGTTCTTCTCCTGATATCTCTCCAATTGGTGACGAAGGTATCTTAGTGAAAGAAGACACAACCATTGTAGGTTATGATGGTATTGTGTGTCTTCCTCATCCTCCTTCCCCTTTTGAAAAAATTAAACAAAAAAATGAAAACATCATCCCCTTACCTAGTCTTTATGACCATCACCCTCAAACTTGTTCTTCTCATATCCCTCCTCGATGCAAATCGGATGGGTTGGTATTAGAAGATATACCTATTACAAGTCATGAACCTCTTCACCCTCCCTTCCCTAATTCTCCTACCATTTGGGATAATCTATTTGAAAATCATTATGGTCCTTCTCTTGATGCCTCCCCTCATTGTGATGAAGCTAGTGACCCTCTTCTAACTTTTAAGATCACAACCATGACTATTGTGTTCCAATCGTCCGTGTTTTCATTAATTTCAATTTCAATTCTACTAGTGATTGGTGTACCTTTCACACTTTCCTCTCCTAATGGTTTGTCAAGTAACATAAATTTATTATTTTCAGCCGTATCATTATGGATTGGATCAATCTTTTTAGTAGGTATTCTAAATTCTTTCATATATTAAGATATGTTTTAAGATCTTTTGGGTTTAAAATCTCCCCCCTAGTATGGAACAAGAGACTGAGACCTTTGCAACACAATACTATCAAATAGACTCCCCTCCTCATCCTCGCACTATGGATAAAATCATAATTGATCATTTCACTTATTTTGATGAAGTAATTTTAGAAGAACCAACCCTCACATGTCCGAAACATATGGGTTGTCATTCTCCTAAAAACTCTCCTCCTAGGGAGGATATCATGATAAAAGATAAGGATAATCTTGAACATAATAATATTATGTCCTTAGAAGAATGTGTTGAGGCAACATCAGCCTCTCACCTGCTCAATTATGTTAATATTATTCAACCTCAACTTATCTTGTACCCTCTCTCACACAAACAACAAACTCAAAAAAACCCTGAACTTATCCTCTATCCTACTTCATATAAACCTCACTCTCAACCTAAACCTAAACTTACCCTTTACCCATCCCAACATAATGTGTCACAAAAATTGAGTCATAATACCATTCCTCACACACAGTACACTCATAATGCTCCACGACTACAACAACCAACTTCCACACCCTTACCCAATCTCATCTTACCTGCTCCCCCTTGATTGCATTCCCTCATTAGGGATTATGACCTTGTTGACAAACTAAGGAATACTCCTTCTAAAATATCCTTATGGGACCTTATTTAAGCCTCCCTTCACTATCACAACAAAGTACTATCCCTTATAATGCACAAACAATTGACATAGCAGCTATAATTGAAGGCTTAAAGGATGACATCATTTTCCACCAAAGTGATCTACCTCCTTTTGATGTGGAAAAATAATTTGATGCTCTTGTAATAATATCTCAATACAAAAACATAGGGATAAAGAAAACCCTTCTTGACAATGGCTCCATTGTTAATGTGTGTAGTGTCAATCTCTTGGATAGGCCTACATTGAAAAATCAACCATTTAACTTACCTTTTTATCTATTAGTGGGTTTGATAGTGTAGGACAAAAACTGCTTGGTATGATAATTTTTCCTCTTACAATTCGAATGGACACATTAGACACACTGATCCATGTTATGCCACATGATATTTCATACAACCTCATTTTAGGCAGGACATGGATTCATGCAATGAATGGTGTGCCTTCCACTCTTCGTCGTAAGAGTAATTATATCTACAAAAACAAAGTGTACATGCTTGATGGTGATCCTAAGATGTTTAGTGTCTTACAACTTGAGCAAAATAAATCCAAACTCTTCACCAGTTTAACACAAACCAAACAAGTGGAACCCATAAAACAAAATCGCTTAGCTAATGATTGGGGTTCCTTAGATTTCACACCTCCTTTAATAGGATAATTCAATATCACAAATATAGACTTTGAAAAGGGAAACACATTCTTGTCAAGACAAGACTCGGTTGATCCTTCAAAAGCATCCAACTAAACTACTTTAGACAAAGAATCCAACACTAAATCCTCACCCAATCCACAATCACTCAAAAATATTTATGGAAAAGGTTATGAGCTTCTCAAACAGCTTGGCTATAAAGGAAAAGGATGTGGTGCTAATGAATAAGGTATCCACACCACTATCGAGTCAATCGAGCAAACAACACATCATGGTCTTGGATTTTGTCCTTTCACTGAAATCATCAAACCTTCACCTCACCCCAACTCTCTCCCAACTCATCCTTCTAACCATACATTCAAAATTGATCCTTGCACACAACACAACATACAAATGAATCTTTTATTATTTCCAATGTCATCTCACAACCCACTAATGATTCAGATTTTACACACTCCTCTAAGGGAGTATATAAAATCTCACAATCTCAAGAACATTATGTAAGTATGACATCCTATGCTAAGCAATACCCTTCTTTGTCAGACACTAAAGGAACACCTGCTCCCCTTGTTCAAGAGGGTATCTTGTTGAGACTCCTCCAAGATCACTTGATCTCCCTTCCTCCCCACACTTGAAAGAAATGTTCAGATAAACATTCCTTTTGTGCCTACCATTGAGTCCATGATCATTCAACTAATGAATGCAGGGTGTTGCATATTAAAATACAACATCTTAAGAAACTTGACATTCTTCCTCTAGTGGGGGCACCTCATTCCTCTAATTGATACTAATTTTTCCTCAACCTTGCATTTCCTCAATCCTTTCGTTTCACTCTTGTTCTGCACTAAGTGGGAGCAAGGGGTTAGGCAGATTTTTCCTTGTATGTCACTTGTTGTTGTCTCTCTTGACTATTCATTAACCTTTCATGAACATATAAAAGAAGGTATGTGGATGAAATGTATGAAGTTGAATCACATGTGACATAATATCCCTACTCATGATATAGCTTATCAGAAAGATATGACTTGGAATAGGTATTTCCAAACTAGGTGTCATGTCCTCTCCTTCTTATACTTTAAATCAATTGCTCATAGTAATGGTGTTAGAAATTCCTTTAAAGTTGGGGCCTACATCACCACTCACATTTCATTGTGTCATTTTCCTTTTTCTTGCAACTCCCTCTCTTGAAAAAATTAGGTACAATGTTGCTCAAGATGAGACATTTGCATTTTTCCTCTCTTGTAAACAAGATGAGACTTCTCGTCTCTTCCAAACAAGATGTGTCCATTTTCATTTTTCCTCTCTTGGAGAAATTACGCATGATGTTACTTAAGATTGAGATATTGTATAAATAAAATAAAAATCCCTTTGAAGCATTCCTTTCACCATTGAACATAATTCTCTTTTGTGGCACCTTATCAAAGTTATCATGAGGTATAACTTTGGTATGGTTTCAGCAGGAAGCCCAACCAGTGGCATGACTTTCCCCAAAGCCACCTTTTGGGCCTTCTCACCTAATGAACAACCAAATGTCTCGTCACCCAAGAGTGAGTACATATCATCTCCGTTTTGGAAAAACAACCTAGATTTGATCCACAACTAGCTAGAAAAATTGTCAAAGCTTGATACAACTCTTTTCAATCTCCTTCTTCTCTTCCTTCTTGTTCTTGTCATCACATGATCATGTATGTCATTTTTCTACATATCATTCACCTTTAAATGTTTCTTCTTGAATTAGAATCTTGAATCCTGGGGGTTTGACCACCTTATTCTTTATTGTCATTCTTCACCATCTCCATGTGGCTACTTTAGTGTGATTTTGAAGCAAGTTCATCCTCTCACTAAATTGGGGGCTAAATGTGTCACAAAAAAGTGTAGTCTTGACACTTCTTACTCATTTGGGCCCTTGCCTTAGATTTTGGACCTCATTTTAACCCCTTTCCAAGCCTTGTGCCAAAGTGATGTAAGGTGTTGAAAAAAAAATCACACTTTCTTAGGCTTGACATTACTAAATAACCCCTTTCTTATGCTAAAAATGACCTTTTAATGCTCTTACAGGTCAAAATTTAGTGCGTTTTATGAGAAAATCCCAAAAAAAATCATTAACCACATGATAATCCTAGACAACCACTAAAAAATTCCCTAGTGGACTACATCACCACCTTGGGCGACCTAGTCCCATGTGGCTTAAAATTTAAATTTAACTTAATTTTCTTTCGAGATTTTGTCTCTTAAACCCTGAGGTCGGCCAGTCTGGTGTTATTTTGGGGAAATTACGGCATATATTATATAAATAAGGGTTTTTCCCCTCATTTTCACCCTAATTTCCATCTCATCCTATTCACTCACTCAATCTTCTCAAGCACTCATCCACTACTCTTCTCAAGCAAGCTAGGGTTTTCATCTTAGGTCAACAGGACATCTATGTTGAAGCACTCAAGGGTTGAACCCTCCATTGCTGCAACTCAAGATCAATCATCATGACAAGTTAAACCTCATTGTTTCATGCTTCATTACATTATTTACATCTTCATTTGGTTTAATTACTAAAAAGGGGTTTGACTAAGGCAAACACCCAATCCCTAACAATCAACATTCTCTTCTCCATCCTTGTGTGTTTACAGATTTAGGTATCTTGGAAGCTTGGAGATCATCCAAGAATGGATTAAATAATTTCTTAGGGCATCTCCTTGTTGGTTATGTTAAGAATCTATAGAATAAGACACCTACAAGTCGAGAATCAAAGTCGCAGATTTTGACACCTAAAGAAGTAGAAAGTGCAGATCGAGGGATCCAGATTCCACTTTCAGATTTCTCAAAAAGATGAAAGGGACTAGGTCACCATTAGTGGAGACTTAGTCCCACCATATATGCATGTTATGGTTTTTTGTAGATCTGAGTACCCTTTTGGAAGAAACGGGTTTTGAGAGATTTTCACATAAACTAGACTAGGTTGCTCAGAATGGCATAAGTGTTCCAACAAGCCTAAATCTCAGATTCAATAGATTTTCTAGCGTCTACAAGTTTCTAGGTGCACCTCTTCATTTTTTTCATTTTTTTAGCAGTTTTCTTGCATTTCTTATGTCATTTAGTTTAATGCTTGTATATCATTATGTGTTTTCCAGCATAGTTTAATTCCTATTTCTTGCATTACTATTTAGTTTCTATCTTTCATTTCCAAAATTTAGGGCACTTCACACACATTCACAACCCTCAATGCTAATATTTGAATGAACACTAAGAACACCTTTAGTGTGAAAGAGAGCCATTTCTCAACCAAGATCTTAGGTGAAAAACCCTACGAGCCTATTCGGGAATCCTCTTTCTCTAAAAGCATTATTTTTTGTGGTTCAGATAAAACACTCAAGAACAATATTGATGTCTCTCTATATTTCTCTACAAATTATATGCTAAATTTGTTGTAGGAAGACATGCTAACTATTTTGATTTCAATAATTTTTAGGGAGTGGGTATGGGCATGCCCCAAGATAGACCTAGGGAAATTCATATCATGCAAGGTCCCTATGCTCCCTTTCCTCATCTTCCTACCCCACCTCCAACACCCCATCTAGACCTTGTTGTCGATGTGACCCAAAATAGTTTCTTGGCCATACAATCTTTGACTAAAAATTTGATTATAGAGTCGTCATAGTTCACCCAGCTACCTAATGGTGATGCTCCTTGTGCTTCACTTGATTCTAGTGCAACATCATCATCTAGACATATTTGTGTGCCTCATTAGTGTAGTGCATGCATACATACATGTCTAGGTCCTATGGGAGATATGAATGAGCCTCCCTCAAACACATCTGAGTATGAGCTACATTATGTGTCACTTGGAGGAGATGAGGCACCAATGCATACTATAGATGCATCGGAGACATGTGAGGGAGGGAAAAATGGAGTGCCATCCACCATTGGAGATGAGAAGCAATAAGAGGAATCTTTTGTAAAGGTAAAACTTAAATTTATTTCATAGTTCATTTCATTTTAAATTATTATAACAAATAGTACATGTTTGTAATGTAAATTTAAGTGGCATTGAATAGTTGATGAGGGAGGAAGAGATTAGAGATGTGTAGCATTGCACTCTTTTGGCCATTGACTTTGGCCTACACACATTGTTATAATTTTTTGTACATGTAAAACTTTTTTATTGTACACATCATTTAAATCATGATTAATTAAATACACACTAATTTATATCTTGATCTTATTTTAATTTTTTAGTCTACTTTAGATGTGACTAATGTGATACCTTTTACCATGATAATTTCTTGTTAGTTGATCTTAGTTGTATCACTAATTTGAGTATATGGTTTTTAATATCTAGTAGATATATATGTAGATATATGTTAGATAATTTATGTTTTCTGTCACCAATTATATAATAATTTTATCATTTTTAATTGTTATTCTTATAGAGTATGCCCCCATCCATGTTCATGGATCCAAGACCAAGATAATATGGTAAGAATATTTTTGATCCTAAGGAACCATAATTTAATGAACGTATGTTAGCCAAAGAAAAATACTTGAGGTAATGAAGAATTGAATTTATAGTTTAGTATAGTGATTACATGTTACTTTGAAAGTTATAGAAAATAGTACATAAGTTCTATTTATTAGTCTATGTTATTTACCATTAAGAGCTAATTAATCTAATTTGTGGTTCAAATTATATTATGCAGGTATCTTATCATCCATTAGGTGGCATGAAGAGGCTACGCTTTGGCGATCTACTACAAGATTAGGCTTTTCTTGACATGATATAGCCATTTGACATAAACATTGTATATATAGAACACGAGATGGCTTATGCCACATTTTCTAAATATTGTTTTGAGTTGGCATATATGTCAAATTTATATTTTTACATACAAAATTACTTAACACTTATATATATAAAAATTGATATTCAACATATTTTGTTCATTGTGTGCATGGTTTCCTAAATTTGAAACTTAAAATTTGAATGCATAATAACTTTATAACAGTTGAGCTATGATGGATAACATGCTATATAGATATTGATTTATTGCAATATTTCACTTTAATAGTTTATGAATTACATATCATTTTCACTCTTGTTATAGTACTATTAAATTTGGTTCCCTTGGGCAACTTCACCAAATTTTATATGTTTATCATTAGTCTCTATAGTTGCAACATCCTTTACCGTTTGATTCCTTGATCTGTTAACATTCTTAGTATGTATAGGTTAAATTTGGTATTTATCCTTTCAATAAAGTTAGATTTCCCCTTTAGCAATTATGTATTTTTTGAAATTTGAAAATTCCTTTTGAAAGTACTGCATCAAAACAAATATATGTTGGGGTGCCTATACCTTTTCCTAGTTTCAGAACGAACTCTTAAAGTTTACGAGGGAAAAAATATTCTTTAAGCACACCAATTTTCTCAAAAAAGAGGATTGGATTGGTAGGAATGATAATACCCTATTCTTAAAAATCATGAATTATGTTTTTTATATACCCAAGGCACATCAAAGTGCAAGAGATGCACAATAAGATTATTTTATGTTTTGATGGATTTGAGATATATATTTTTTAATGTTTTAAATTTTATAGTTTTTTTATGCCAAAAATTATGATGCAAAGCAAGAGGATTTACAAAACTCAACATTCTATTTACTTGAAAACTTTCATAAAATTATTCATCTCAAACAATGATTAAGTGCTTTCTAGATCACACTGAAAACATTATCATGGTGACCCACAATTCAATGCACTAAACTACCATTTATAACTTCCACAAAAAAAATGATAAATCCAATAAATTCAGTGAGATTGAAGAAAACACAATTACAAACTTCCCTTCCACGTTTTATGAAGATCCAATAGGGGAAAATAAAGTTATTACATTTTTCCCAAAACTACAAACCCTAGACAGTGTTCAAACCTGCCCTCATCAAAATGGTCATAAATTATTCAAATCTTACTGAAATTTGATGATAATTGAAGAAAATGAAACTATATTCACATATATAACATTTAAGAAAGGTCTTAGCTTGTAGACACATAAAATATACATGCACTTTATTTTGATCATATTAACATTGTTCCATCTTGAATCATACTCTCAGCTTATCAACACCTTTCATCCCTTAATTAAATAAATCATTATTTATTTAATTAGGTCTTTCTCCTTTAGTGATTAAATTAATCAATTTAAATTAATTAATCATCTTTCTTTGTTCATTTAAATAATTCATTTTATTTAAATTAAATCTCTAAAGTCCTCCAATTAAATTAAACCTTATTTGATTTAATCTAACATATTCCTCTTTGGTTAAATAAATCAAATCATTTATTTAATAAATCAAATCCTCTCAATTCTGATTTAAATTAATTCATCTATTTAAGTCTAAATTGCCAAATCACCTAATTCTTCATTAAATTAATCAAATCCATGATTAAGTTAATCCCTCTCATTAAAATCCTCTAGAAAATGCAACTTGCACAATAAATCATTTACTTTGATTTATTTAATTCTTCTATTTTCCCTCACAAAGCATCAAAAGGGAATATTCCCTCATTTGAATTCAAAAAGGCCAAGTGGACTTGGTCCTTCCAACAAGGCATTCAATGCCTCTTACATGTCCTTGTGCATTGAGCCAAGTGACATTAACTCCATTTCTTTTTCCCTCCAACATGTCACATTCACAATTAAAATTTGAATCCAACGGCATTTATCATACACATTGACCAAAATGTGCTCATTCTTCAACCATTCACATCTTGACAAGTGGCACTTGGCCATTGGATGTTGAATGATCCCACATTTCTTATTTTCACTCATTCTTCCAAGATTGGAACCTATAAATAAGAGGCTCTTCCTCTCATTCAAACATCCACAATTTGAGTAAACTTATTATACTCAAATCCATCCTCATCCATAGTTCACATGCAAAGTTACTCTATTCAATTAAGAACTTATTTTGCTCATTGCATCCAAGCACATCTCACATTTTCACATTTGCACCAAGGTTATGTTTGGAGATTTGACCATTTCTTCATCAATTTACATTGCAACCATAGGAATTGGGAAAGGGCCAATTGCAGCACACCATTGGCACTAATTCCCCCATTAGATCATCATACTATTCACTAGATTATGATTTAATTTCTTTCATATTTGAGTTTTGTTCTTCATTTCCTAACACTACTTTAAATAGGTGGATTTCATGGGGAATCCTTCACTCTTTGCATGCATTTAGATCTAACACTAACAATGTTTGTCATCTTTGTGCACTTGCAGGTTTAGGGGTTCACATTTTGGTGCTAGAAGGAGGGCAGTTCAAGCTTTTAATCATGTTTTTTTTTAAATTTCCACGTTTTTAACATTTTTTTGTAGGACACAGGAAAACTGCACTACGTGGCACCATATTGTGCCATTCTAGAGCTGTAGCGCAATATTGCACCATTTTTATAGGCGCGACGCTATATCAAACCGCGCAAAACTTTCAAACTTCACCATAGATTATCCCTACCTATTTTTTTAAAATTTCCTAACTACGTCGCGCAGTTGCATATTGCACTGCTTTCAATGTCACGACCATATATCGTGCTGCGTGTCCTCCAAACTCCGTCGCTCCTGCTTTCCCGCTTGGAAAATTTGAATTTTTAAACTCGACCACTTTTCAAACTTCATTGCTTGCCTCTGCCACACCGCTTTTGCACTCTTTGTTTCTACAGAGTGCTACGCAAAGTTAGCCATGTGGTGCTATACAACATCGCTTTCACTCCAAACTCTGCCACTTTTTCAAACTGCGCTGCTCTTGAGTTTTTGGATATTTTTTACTTTTTTTTTGTGACACAACAACTTCCCGAGGTCATAACTTTTGACTCGGATGTGGGTTTTGGCCAAAATTTTATAGGTGATTTCTTTATAAGGTGGCAAGTGATGGGTTGGACACCAATTGGACACATTTTTGGGGCTTCAAACTTTGATCTTGGCCCTCAAAATTCCATTTTAAAGTTTTTTCCTAGTTTTTTGAAAGTTGTTTCTATTAATAATTTAAAGTCCATGTTTCCAATTTCAAATGCTAGTTAGCAATTCATCCTACTTGAGTTTTAGAAAGTTTTTGGAAAAAAATAGGACTCTCAAAGTCATAGATGCAAAAATACCAAAAATGGAAAAATCTAAAAATTGTTGAAATTTCCTTAAAAAGGATTTTTTTTGCTCAAAAGTGAAGGAAGGAAAACGAAGGCCAAAGGTTTTTTATGAATTCATCATATCATTGTATCAAGTGTTTTTAAACACTTTTCAGAAAAACTTATAATCCCTTTCTAAGGATTTTTTATTTTCATGCTTTAGCAACACTAGATTTACCTTAGGTTTAAAAAGAACAATCAAATTTTTCATGACACCATGTTTATATTGTAAAAAGTGTTTTTAAACACTAAAGTGTTCTTCAAAACTCTTTAAGAAATTTGTTAAAAATCTTTGATCTTAGGACACTAAATTTTCATTGGGCTCTAAAAAGAACAATCAAATTTCTTTTCAAAAGTTGCCAAGGGGCTAAAAAGAACTTTAGGCGAACACACTAGATTTGGTTTAAAAGGTAACAATTGAACAAGACAAACTCACACTTAATTTTGGTGCTTAAAAAGAAGTCATCATTGCTTTGAGGTTTAAAATGAACCAATGTTTTCCATGTTTTGCAATCTTTTTGACAAATTAATATTATTTAAAATGTGTATGCGCTTATCTTGCGCTTCATTGCGATCTTGAGAATCAAAAACATTTTGGTAATATTAACTTGTTAAAAATATTTCCTCCACATTTCAATGTGGGCACTTAAAATTGAACAAAACATGCGAGTGTGAGCACGACATATTACGGAGGTTTTCCCCTTTGTTTTTCAACAAAGGTTGTTTAAACGACGGGATATGTTAGCTCACTTTTTTTTTATCTTAGAGGGCCTGCCTTGTGGGAAAAAGTACTCACCCAAGGGAACGACCCAACCGGCAACATGCTAAAGCCAAGCGACTTCCAACTGGTATATAAGTGTGGATTCTTGAGGAAAGTTCAAGAATCATGAGGATTATTCCGATGAGATGGACAGCAATGGACTCTCGCCGATGTTAGATAATCTCCCACGAACGAAATGCCCGAATTAGAACCCCTTGTTTATAAAAAGGCCAAAACCTTGTCTATCTTGTTGGTGAAAAAGGTCATGTCCTTTGAAGCCGCCCCATATTATACATGCGGTCTTGTTGTAGAAATGGAAAGTATGCCATGGGAGATTCATGGGTACTAATGCTTGGCTGACCTGAGAAGTGTGTGTCGTGGAGGGGAGCCAATGTGGTCAACCATTTAGCCATTCTCACAATATATGCCAACTAGATTTATCCAAGTGGGAACCCAACAAGATATTGCCTCATCAACCTAGGATTGTAAAAGTTCTTGGAAGAAAAGAACACATTGCTTGGATCTAAAACAGTGGGAAAAAAACATTTAATGAATCATCAAAATTTCAAACCCTTTAGGGAAGCAAATACCTTTAACAAATTCAAGTGCTCATGCTTTCCCTAGGGATTTCATCCTTAGAAGCTTCTAAGCATTTGTATTTCATCTCAATTTGCTTACTAAAGTCAACTATAGGTAACCTTTGCCTTGATTTTTGCTTGATTTCCACATAATGCACTTTGTGGGATGAAAGAAAATTAGGGTATTGGACATTCAGTTTGAAAAACATAAATCAAAAAAGTGTTTACGGTAAAAAGGACCAAATCTAAGCAAGATAAATAGACAATTTAACCACACATGTGCTTGATCTCTTTTGGGTCATTGGGTTTTCATGCAAACATTGGTCTTTTGGTTTGAATTACTCCTAGGGAAAAGCATGTTCTTCATCACCTTGGTCTTGTAAGTAAGTCCTCATAGGGTTATCTAGGATCAAAATTATCACTTCATCCATCCAAAAATCAATAAAATTTCCATCTCACCAACAACTTTTGGAAATTTGCAACATCATTTATGCTAGAATTTTGGAAAATTACCATCACCTTGTTTGACTTAATGCACCTAGTCAAATTATCAATCTTAAACAAATTTTCCTTTAGGGTAACACATCTTCCTGAGGTTTACTAGTTCATGATCACTTTCATTGGCTTAACACACCTAGCCAATTCACTCTCTTATGCAAGTTTTCCCTAGGATAACACAACTTCCTAGGGTTTACAAGTTCACCATCATCTCATTTGGCTTAACGCACCTAGCCAAACTATCAAATCAAACCAACTCCTAAAGTCTAGCATTGATCCAAAGTTTCTAAAAGTTGAAAGCACCCATATCATTCATCCCTTTCATCCTTCATCTCATCATTGATCCTAAACACCTTAGAGGTTCACTCTCACAACAAGGTCAAAACACAAGAAGGACATGGAATTTAAACTCGACTCATGCATCATAAGTAATCCAAGTCAACCTAACTATCCAAGTAGCATAATTCCAATTGATTATCGAAACTCACATTTATACATGACATCATTATCTCCTCCAAACCTCAAAAGTACAAAAAATGTGAGTATGCCCAATCCAGAGTTTGGAACACCTTTCCCAATGGTAGATTTAAATCCAAGTCCAAATTTTCAAATCTATCAACCAAACGCTCAATACATGAGTTTCCAAACAACATTATCCCATCAAATCCATACATGCCAAGTGCAACTTTACCAAACATAACCATTTCAAATCCACACTTGGTAAACTTTGGGGTCAACATGTTTGCAAATCCCATCAATGTTGTTCAAAATCCAAGCAATATGTTGACGACTCTAGGTATTGATCCAAGTGAAGGTAACACCATGAAAAATCAAATTTACCTAAATCAAGGCAATATGATTCTCAACCACAACAAATTTCGAAGTAAACCTATAATGCCAAATCATCCCATTTTGCCATCGATATCACAACAACAGATGGCAACCATCCAAGCAACCCCAACAATCAACACCATTCTCATTCCACCACAACCGCCAAAACACAACATTAAAAATTAATTATCCATCATGTTTCAAGCCGCACAACAAGCTGTACAAGTTGCGCAAGTGGCTAAAGTAGCCCGACAAGCACAAGCTCAAGGTCAAGCCCAACACTAGGCTCAACAGGAGCAGACACAAATTTAGGCACTATGGCAAGCAATCCATCAACAACAAGCCCAACAAAACGTATTGTTGGCACAAAAACATGAACAAAAACAAGTGTTGTTGGCTCAACAAAAAACATAGGCATTAATCGCTCAACAAAGCTTGCAATAGATTCCCACCACAATTGTTGAAAACAATGATCAAGATCTATCCATCGACGAACACCTTGAAGATGTTTCCACCTCATCTGATGATCAAATCAATATACATCAAGAGCCATTCTTTGATCCTATTGACATAATCCAACATCCATCCACCAATGATCGTGTTGACAATGTCTCTACATTAGCTAATGAGTTAGAGGACATATCTCAAGAATTTATTCCAAAGCATGATCAACATCTTTCACCAAGGTCCACAAATTATCCTCTCCAAAACTCATGGCCATCCTTTGACCTCATGACATTTGAGAATCTTCCTATGCCTAATGAAGATATCCAAGAAAGAAATCCATTCTTTGAAATAGACCCATATCAAGAACTTGATCCAAAGCATGTCGCAAGTAATTCCAAAATCACTCAAGATAGAGAATTTGTATCTCCAAGCTACTACAATGATATAATGGACACTCTCCTATCTATACAAGATGTTGCAAAGGATGACCATATCCGCATAGCACATATTCTTCCATCTACCCATGAGATGCTTTCTTTGGATGGACCTATAGATGATCTTCATTCAAAATAAGAGTCTCATACTCTTAATGAGGAACAAGAGTCTCCTACTCTTAACATTTATACACATAATCAAGATATAGAGAAATCTAGAGACATATCAGAAACAAATCATGAAGAAGGCTTCTACAAAATTTGTGAATCAGAAACATCATGTGAAAGAATATCAAAAATGGATCATGAGGAAGACTTTTGTGTGGACAGTGAAGCATCAAAACCTCCTGAAGAAGCACTACAATCTGATATCTCACAAGATCAAGCTAAAGATATCAATCAAGAAGTCATCCCCCATATGGACGATCCTATCACTTATAAACTTGGATCACTCACCTTTGTAAGGGAAAATCATCTTATCAATAAAAGACCTATGACCTTTGAAGATTCGCCACAGAGCAAAGGAGTAGCACCTCATTTCCAAGGTAAATCATATCCTGTTGCAAATAAAATGTTTCTATAGATGAATTATTAGGGAAAAGGATTAGGTCTGCATGAAGAAGGTATCCTAGAACTAGTGTATATTGTTGGAAACCTTAAGCATCAAGGCGTTGGTTATTCAAAAATCAAGGGATCTCAACATATCAGTAATACTTCCAAAAAATTAGGGGCAACTTCGTCTCGAGCAAGCGTTAATGTAGGGAGCACAAAGAATCCTTATGATGAAACCAATGCCAATACTACAACTAGCCACGTCATCAATCTTCATGCACCCATCAACCCATCCACGAATTGGGACCAACGTCAAAAGAAAGACTTGAACCAAAGCATGAAGAACATTATCAAAGAAAAAGAAGTTAAGAAGCAAATCAGACAAATCAAATACATATGGATACCAAAAAATACAAAGAAAGTTTATCCCTATGAAACTCCATCAGTCGAAGAAAATATGGGGCAAAATAAAAAAGGAAAAAGTATCCATCCAAGATGTCCACAAAGGAAAATTCAAGCTTCTCAAGCGACATACAAAGTGATTCAAGTAGTTGGTCCTAAGTCCATGCACACTTCCATATCCACCCATTACTGCTCATCTTCCCAATTTTGGAGAGTGAAAGGTTCCAAACTATGAACCAATCCATCTTTTATACCTAAACACACTCCATTCATGCCTCCACACATGATATCCAATTCTCAAATTGACCATGTATTGGTAGTGACCTTTCATCGTAAGGATTCAGAAGGAACTCTATCATGATGTGCACATAAAGATAGAGTTAACTCCGGTATCAGCAAAATAGATTAGGGATCTCAAAATTTGCATTCATGTGCACGTATCCTGGCAAAGAAACTTCTTCAAACAGGATATCGATGGCACATTATGAAAGAAGAATCAACATCAGCTTAAAATCTCTCAAAAAATACAAAAAAAACAAAAAATTTAAAAATCCGAAAAAAATTAAAATAAAAAGGATTGAAATCAGTAAAGAAAAAAATCATCCTCTAGCGAAAACCATTTCGGTGGCGCTTTGGACAAGTACCTTGATGAAAACCTGGAAAACAAGTGTCATGTGTAGAATCAAGCATCTACGTGCGCCAGTTCAGGAGAAATTATCTTATCACATACATAATAAAGCTAGCATTCCATCCATATCATCCTTTCATCCAT
The DNA here is from genome assembly GCA_007115665.2 of Sequoiadendron giganteum. Taxonomy (NCBI): domain Eukaryota; kingdom Viridiplantae; phylum Streptophyta; class Pinopsida; order Cupressales; family Cupressaceae; genus Sequoiadendron; species Sequoiadendron giganteum. The sequence goes on along the minus strand of CM021101.1, from coordinate 21,926,847 downwards.
GAACCGTTTATCCAAATCCATTACCATCTATCTACCTTATCTTGATCTTGATAAAAGTTTGGGGCAAACTTTACACTTGTTTATGGTAAAGATCTTGACATAGGTCATTTTCACTGATCCTATCCAATCCCAATTTTATTTGAGCCTTCAAGCATTATCCGAATGATAATCCTCTATTTTGAACACCCTTATCTTATCACAAGATAATTCATATCCATTTTTTCAAGAATCCACCCATGGTCATTCAAACATTACTAGACATTGGGGGAAAATATTTATATCTTGCTTCAGGAATAAATCTTGATCTATATCATCTAACTTATGTGGTGATCTGAACATTTACAAACATGAAAGAAAATTTGTCCAAGCATTTGTGAACTAGAAATCCAATTCACTAGCCCATGGCAGATTTCGGCAGGAAGACATTCCTTATCAAGCTTTATCTTTCATCGAACATCAATCCAAGAAATCCATATTAGTTGCTTCTAATGTGTACTTCAGTGTCACATCAAAATCATCAAAGAAATTTTGTTCCAAATCAAGCTTCATCAATCTTGGTCAATCAAATCCAATCAATTATCACCTTGTTTGACTTAACACACTTAGTCAAATTATCAAAATTCAGCATCACCTTGTTTGGCTCAATGCACCTAGCCAAACTATCCTTTGGTGTATGAGTTTACTCTAGGATAACACAACTTCCTAGGGTTTGCAAGTGCATTATCACTTTGTTTGACTTAACACACTTAGTCAAACTATTAATCCATCAATCTGATTGATCAACATTAAGCTTGGTTTTCAACAAAATCTCAAAGCAGGGCACTGATATCATCACATATCTGTATCCAAATTGTCAAAATCATGTGAAAAATCTAAAAACATTCAAAAATAATTAAAAATCCAAAAACATCTAAATCATTCAAAAATCCAAAAACATGTCAAAGTATTAGAAAATCATCAAAAATTTCATCATTGAATCTTGTTAGTCTTTCACCTTGCCAAACTACGTCATCTCTGAGCTTGAACGTAGGCAAGGTTGATCTTTGATCATCCCTTCAGATAGTTAGGGTCAACTCTTTAGGCGTTCATCACATTGGCAATCCATTTTCTAATCTAGTGTACATCTTAAGTCAGTCCTTTAAGTAATAAAATGGCAATCCGTTTGTCCATCTTATCGTCAAGTCAGTTGTCACCAGTCAAACTACGTGGTCTCTGCGTGTATAACGTAGGCAAGGCTAATCTATGGATCAGCTCCTAAGACCCTTAGGATAGGTTTTTTAAGTTAGCCTGTTTGTCATAAATCTTGAAAGTACCAAAAACATTTGCAAAACATCTCAAAAATACCAAAAATAGCCTCAAAATATCTAAAAAATCCAAAATGGTGCATCCATTTCATCTCGCTTTCACCCGTGATTGTCATCACTCCTAATAAAATCAATCATCACTTTCACCCTTTAGTGAGTCATTCAGAAGCAAGTCTAGCAGGTTTGAAAGAGAACACTCTAATCACTGAAGTCTTGAAGGTCTAGATTAGTGAATCAACAAGTTGGTCAACTTGGAGTATCAATAGCTTATCACCCAATTGGTCCCATCAAAATCCTCATCACTACATGTCCTAGGCTGAAGCTTTCTTGCGATGGACATAAGCATCAGGTACTCCTCATAGTAGTTAGTCTTGGCTAGCGGTATGAAGAACATTAGCTTGTTTATTTACTTTATCTTGGTCTTTTTAGACTTATCTTATTTTGTGCTCATTCCAAGGACCTCTCAATGATGCCTAAACAAAATAGGTTTAGAGAGAAAGGAATGGGGCTACAATCATTATCTTTTTTATCTGTTGTGCTTGTTGGATACTCTTGTAAAATAACTTGGCAAATACTTGCTTTGTTGGGTCTGTCCTAGCAAGGTTTCCGTATGTCAAGTGTGAACAAGATCACTCCTATTTGATTGTCAAGTCAAATTCCATCACACTAGGTACAATTCCATCGTGGTCCTTTATACCTTGATGCATTGTACCTATGTGTGTTATCAAACATAAAGTAATTAGTCCTTTGAAAATTCCAACTCCTAGCAATGCAATACATCATCATCATCGGTAATAATGGTAACTTGTGTGGATGCCCCATCTTATTCTTCTTAATCTTCTATCTATACTAACATTTATATCTAAAATCAGTGTGTTGAATCAAAATATACACGAGGCTACCCATGGCCGATGACTATATACACATCATCAAAATTGTCTACATCAAAGAATTATCTTACAATAGAACCACTCTTGCATTTTATTGCGATCTCGATTGGAAAATCATACATTTCTACTCGATCTCTCAAGGGGGCAATATACCACTATAATCCTTTCACTAGGGCAATAGTGGGGCATCTGAAAAATTGAGAAAATTTTGAAATTTGATCACAACAGTTTATTCTTTGAACCAATGCAACAAGTTCATTGCTTCAAACAGGGGCAAAATGTAGACACGTAAAATATACGTGCACTTTATTTTGATCATATTAACATTGTTTCATCTTGAATCATACTCTCAACTTATCAACACCTTTCATCCCTTAATTAAATAAATCATTATTTATTTAATCAGGTCTTTCTCCTCTAGTGATTAAATTAATAAATTTAAATTAATTAATCATCTTTCTTTGTTCATTTAAATAATTCATTTTATTTAAATTACATCTCTAAAGTCCTCCTATTAAATTAAATAAATTAAACCTTATTTGATTTAATCTAACATATTCCTCTTTGGTTAAATAAATCAAATCATTTATTTAATAAATCATTTCCTCTCAATTCTTATTTAAATTAATTCATCTATTTAAGTCTAAATTGCAAAATCACCTAATTCTTCATTAAATTAATCAAATCCATGATTAAGTTAATCCCTCTCATTAAAATCCTCTAGAAAATGCAACTTGCACAATAAATCAATTACTTTGATTTATTTAATTCTTCTATTTTCCCTCACAAAGCATCAAAAGGCAATATTCCCTCATTTGAATTCAAAAAGGCCAAGTGGACTTGGTCCTTCCAACAAGGCATTCAATGCCTCTTACATGTCCTTGTGCATTGAGCCAAGTGACATTAACTCCATTTATTTTTCCCTCCAACATGTCACATTAAAAATTCAAATTTGAATCCAATGGCATTTATCATGCACATTGACCAAAATGTGCTCATTCCTCAACCATTCACATCTTGACAAGTGGCCCTTGGCCATTGGATGTTGAATGCTCCCACATTTGTTATTTTCACTCATTCTTCCAAGATTGGAACCTATAAATGAGAGACTCTTCCTCTCATTCAAACATCCACAATTTGAGTAAACTTATTATACTCAAATCCATCCTCATCCACAATTCACATGCAAAATTACTCTCTTCAATTGAGAACTAATTTTGCTCATTGTATCCAAGCACATCTCAAATTTTCACATTTGCACCAAGGTTATGCTCAAATCTCTTTGGAGATTTGACCATTTCTTCATCAATTTACATTGCAACCATAGGAATTGGGAAAGGGCCAATTGCAACACACCATTGGCACTGATTCCCCCATAAGATCATCATACTATTCACTAGATTAGGATTTAATTTCTTTTATATTTGAGTTTTGTTCTTCATTTCCTAACACTAGTTTAAATAGATGGATTTCATGGGGAATCCTTCACTCTTTGCATGCATTTAGACCTAACACTAACAATGTTTGTCGTCTTTGTGCACTTGCAAGTTTAGGGGTTCACATAGGTATTTATTTTATCTTTATAATATGTGCCATTCTCTTCAACAACCTGCAACATTTAGAGAAAACAATCCCATAGGGTTGCCAATGGTAAAATGATCATAACTTTCTCCAAACTCAATGAAAAAACACAAAACCAATTTAAAATGAAAGCTAGTTCATCCTTGTATCAATAAAAATCAATTTAAAGTCTGTAAAACTTCATAAAACTATGTACCATGTAAAATAATAGGGTAGAACATTGGGAATTGTAGAAAAAATCATGCCTTCCTTCATAAATTCTTGTTCAAAACTGCCTTCCCCACTCCCATTCAACTTGGAGGCCCATTTTTATTCTTGTACAATAAATTTATGCTCCAACCAGCCTACATCTACCATTTAACAAATTTTAACAAACTTTTTAAAAATTTGTCATTTAACAAGAAAAGTTATGACAACATTTGACAACTTTTGACAATGTTTTCATTTTATCAACTAAATGAAACCAAACCTTCACCAATGACTCCAAATTACTTCAAACATTTATAAAATGGATCATTAAAACTTATTAAAATATTAGAACACCTAATTAATGAATTTATACAATATGGGCTTATGGAGGCTTGAAAGCAAATAGATGCTCCTGCACCAAAAAATGATACCAATTATGAAAAGAAAATCTAAACTGTAAAAATAAATTATGTACAAGAATGTAATATTATATTTTTTTCTCTTGATAAGATAAATGCAACAATAAATATAAATATTTCCTAAATGAAATTCCTTTTAGTTTTTTCACTAATACAAGTTCACTAATTTGTATGCTTTTAATAAGACAAGAAAACAAGTTTCACAAATAAAAAAGTGAAAAATATAGTTTACAATGATCTACCAACATGAAAAACACTCCAAATAATTCAAGGTAATATATAGACAATCAAGAAATATCATGTTTTAAAATTGAGTTTTTAAATAAAGTGAGAAGAAATCTTGCTTCAAAAAGAGGTAATAAGAATTTAAGATATTTGTAAAATCATGGGAAGTAAAAAAGTATTGGAAATAGTCCTACAAATATGAGACAAAAGATTCTATGAGCTTTGCTAGTAAGAAATAAGGTCAATTTAAGGTTTGAAAGGATACACAGGGATATTATAGCTAAGTATCTATCTAAATATTATGTAAATAGCTTAGAAATAATGTATAATTATAAAAAATGAATTCCAAAGGACTCTCCCAAAGCTTAAAAAAATTTATTGCAAAGCTACATAAAAGTATTCAAGACGTTGAAAATTCTATCCAAGAAAATGGATGATGTTCTCCTAAGGGTTGATGAGGGAGAAACTACTCCAAAGCTTAAATTAAAGGATATGAAAAAGAAGTTAGAAGATCATGAAAAGGATTAAAATATTGTTTTTGTCCTAAGGGATGATGAGAGAGGGCTGCAATCTAAAAGACAAGTCCAAAATCTTCTCCATTGCTTGACTATTAAGTAGGTGCAAACATGAACCAATGTAGGAATGTGTGAGTGATTTTTATGTGAAAATATATACTTGTGAAGTTCATGAACATACATAAGTAGGTGAATATGCATAATATTTGTTAGTCTATGCATATTTTCACCATAATCATCATTAATTTCATACATTCAACACACTTGATCGTGATTACACAAACTTGCAACATTTTTCAACATACACATGACATACATAATCATCACAAAACAACATACATTATACCATAAATATAACCAATACAGCTTGTATATCATATTTTTCATGCCCTCATGTACAAATATATCTCATATCATTTTTAACCATCATAATCATGAATACAACTATTAATGCTAGATAATTTTATCAATATCCTCATGTACAAATACATCAATGCATATTGCTATCAATCTATCAGGGATACACAAATAATATGTGTCCCTGATATCCTCACTTTGTAACACACATCCCAAATCATTGCTACTCTCAAAGACACTTGCATTGTAATATTAGAAAAAATGTTAAAGAAAAAAAACACTATGTAAAAGTAATTGAACAATGAAAGAAACATGAACTCCAATTCTAGATGCATTGCCATCGAACCTCAAATCCTACTCAAATATTTTGTTGAAAAATACATGCATATAATAATTAGGAAAGTGTGGATTATAAATAATGTAAAAACCAAAGTAAAATAGTCATTCTTTGAAATCAAATGCAAAATTATAAATCAAGTGATCAAAGCATATGAATAAGATACCTCCTTATGAATTACATTGAATGTGTCCTCAATGTTAAAGAATAATTTTATAACTTTTTTCTTGAATTGATTCTTGATGCAATAGAATTTTCCACCAAAATTACCTACAGTTGTTAAGAATTGTAAAGAAACATAAACTTGAATCTACTATTGACTCAACAGTGATGAAAATTAAACATGAATATTGGAATGAAAAAAATGTAATTTTGAAAAAGGGGAAGCATGGAAAAATTGATGTAGGTAGATAAATACTAGGGAAGGTCTCTTTTCATTTCCCAAGTCACCTGATTATTCTAGGGTGCTCTTTTCAAGGCAGTCTCTTAGGAGCCCTAAAAGTAAAAAATTATCAAACTTTTCCGAAGTCATTTTGAGAGCTCATGGCATGAAACAATGCTTTGTGTATACCTACAAGTGGATATTGATTCCCTTCAAACCAAACTCTCTCAGTTTGGGTAAACTCAACACCGTTTATGTGTTCCAATGTCAAATGCATTCTTGCAAAAATTATTAGTGGAAAGTAGTGCAAAAATGGAAAGAAACTTTTCTTTCATTTGTGCATAATGGAGTGAAATGAACAATACTAACACATAAAGGTGGGAATTACAATGCTAAAAAATTCCTCCTTTTGTTGTCCAATTCCCTTCATGATTCCATAGTACACTAATCTGAGGTAGTCTTGAAAGTGTTGAAAGAGCAAAAAAAGCAAAATTGTTAAATTTTTAGTATTTTTGACAAATGGGAAGCATGGACACATTGAGGTAGGCAAGTAAATACTAGGGAAGGTCTCTTTTTGTTGCCCAAGTCACCTGATTGTTCTGGGGTGCTCTTTCTAGGGTATTCTCTCAAGTGTCTTAAGAGTATAAAATGCTTAAATTTTTAGGTTTTTAGTAATTTTGATGAATGGGTAGAGTGGAAACATCCAGGTAGGTAGGAAAAAATAATGGAAGGTCTAGCTTCACTACCCAAGTTACCTGATCATTATGGGGTGCTCTTTTCGGGGTAGTCTCTAAAGTTCCTTAAGATCATAAAATGCAAAAAAGTTTTCTTTTTAGTAATTTTTATGAATGGAAAACATGGAAACACCAAGGTAGGTAGGTAAATTCTATGAAATTTCTGAATTTATTGCCCAAATCACTCGATTATTTCGGGGTGCTCTTTTTGAGGTAGTCTCTTAAGAGCCCTAAAAGCCAAAAATTATCAATCTTTGATGAAGTCATCCCAGGAGCTCATGGAACGTAGGAATTATTTGTCTAGAACTAAAGGTGGATATCGAATCCCTTAAAACAAACCTCTTTCATTTTGGGCCAACTCAACACGAGTTGTGTATTCCAATGTCAAATGCATTCTTGAAAAAATTGTCAATGGGAAGTAGTGCAAAAAATCAAAATAAGCGCTTTTGTTTTATTTTGTGCATAATGGAGTGAAACCAACTATACAAACACATCAAGGTGGGCAGTCCAACACTATGAAATCCATCATTTTTCCCAAATCCCCTCATGATTCTAGAGTGCACTAATTCGGGCTAGTCTTGAAAGTGTTATAAGAGCAAAAAATACAAAATTATTAAGTTTTTAGTATTTTTGACAAATTGGAAGTGTGGTACAATTGAGGTAGGTAGGTAAATACTAGGGAAGGCATATTTTCATTCCCCAAGTCACCTGATCATTCTAGGGTGCTCTTTTCGGGGTAGTCTCTAAAGAGCCTTAAGAGAAAATAAAGCAATTTTTTTAATTTTTTCTAGTCATTTTGACGAATGGAAGTGTGGAAACATTAAAGTAGGTAGGTAAATATGAGTGAATGTATCTTTTAATTTACAAAGTCACCCAATCATTTTGGGTTTCTCTTTCCAGGGTAGTCTCTAAAGAGCCTTAAGAGAAAATAAAAATGCAAAAAAAGTAAAAAAAATAGTAATTTTGATGAATGGGAAGCATGGAAATGCTGAGGTAGGTAGGTAAATACTAGGTAATGTTCTTATCATTAGACAATTCACCTGATTATTCTGGGGTGCTTTGTGTAGCGTAGTCTCTTAAGAGCCCTAAAAGCAAAAAATTGTCAAACTTTGACAAAGTCATTATGGGAGCTTGTGGCACGCAGGAATGCTTTGTCTAGACCTATAGGTGGATATTGAATCCATTCAAATGAACCTCTCTTGGTTTGGATCAACTCAACACCATTTGTGTTCCATTTTCAAATGTATTCTTGCAAAAATTGTCAATGGAAAGCAGTGCAAATATGGAAAGAAGTATTTTTTTTGTTTTGTGCATCATAGAGAAAAACCATCTATATCAAAAAATCAAGGTGGGAATTCTAATGCTATGAAAGGCCTAATTTTGTGGTGTGAGTCTCCTATTGATTTTAGAGTGCAGTAATCTGAGGTAGTCTTGAAAGTGTCATGAGAGAAAAAAAATGAAATTTTTTTAAGTTTTCAGTATATTTGAAAAATGGGCAATGTGGACACGTCAAGGTAGGAAGGTAAATACTAGGGAAGGTTTATTTTCATTTCCAAAGTCACCTAATCATTCTATGGTTCTCTTTTTGGGGAGACAAATATGACACCCAATACCTAGGCATGTTATCTTTCTAAATAAGCATTTCACAATCATTAGATAGTGAATAAGAGTCTTGGTAAGTGAAAATCGTGAAAGGTATTTAAGAAAGGGAAAGAATACTTCTTAAGTAATTTGAGTGTGCCAAATAATTACCAATAATTTATAGTAAAGTGTAAGGATAGTCATGAGAAAATACTATTTTATGGTGTGTGAGTAGTTGCCAATTGTTAATGATTATCATGCTCATTCAAGAAAGATCAAAATGCATTATTTCCAACTTTCCCTTAAATTTTAGCAAAGTACACAGATCAAATGATAACTATAAGTATCTATTTAGGAGTAATATTCACGGTTGGGTAAGCCTACTTTGGTCTCTAATCAAGAGTTGCATTAGTCAAAAGAAATTATATCTCATGTTTGGGGGGATAATTTATTAGACTATGTTTAGTCTTCACATCCAATATTGGGTAAGGTAATATGGAAAACACCACCAACCTCATCGTTAAGTACTCAACAAGCTGCTTTATTTAAAAATTCACTCAAAGATAGATTAGTTTATCTATCCCCAAAGGCTGATAGATTAATTTGGTCAGCTTTGAAAGCTGGTTCATTAAATTAAGGAAGGTTAAGCAGTCTTAGCAAAGTAAAACTTACCAACTAAACCCAAACGAGCATTCAAATTTTGTTGGAATAATAAATTCCTTCCAAAGGCTAGGATTTTTGCATGGCTTACTTTACAAAAAATAATTTTAACAAATGATCGCCTTGTGAAATTGAGAATTACTAACCCCTTCAAGTGCCCCTTATGTGGTGAGGAACCTAAAACTGTTGATTATCTATCTGTTCAATGTATAGTGGCTAATAAATGTTGGAATTTTATCCAAAATAGTCTTCAAATATTTTTTCCTTTGCCAAATTCTTTCTGGGACCTTTTCCAAGAATGGCCGGTTTTATTCAAATCCTCTTATTTTGCATGCATATGGATCATCATTCATGCTCTTGTGATCTGGAATATTTGGTGGGAAAAAAATATGAGGATCTTCAAAAAAATCAAATCCCCGATTGAAGTGTTATTGCTAAAAATTAAGAAAGCTATTTCAGAGGGGGTTAATTCTTGTGTTCAAAGGGATAAGGTTATAAGTTCTTCATTTAAAAATTGGGACACTTCAATTCAAAAAAATTAGAAATTCATTAAATTACGTTTTGATGGTAGTCTTTTCAAAAAGGATATCTCAAGAGTTAATAGAGCCTTAGTCTCCTAGCATCTTCTACAAAAGGGCTTCGTCAAATTGAATTTTGATGGGGCCTCTAAGGGTAACCCAGGTCTCTTGGGTGCAGGAGTATGCTTTAGAAATGAAATAGGGGATGTGCTAGCAGCATATTCTTTCTTCTTGTCTTATGCCACAAATAATTATGCAAAACCACTAGCTTTATTATATGGTATGGAGCTGGTGATTCAAGGAGGTTTTTCAAATTTGCATATAGAGGGTGATTCTTTGATTATAATCATGCAATCAGAAAGAAGCGAATTCAAAATTGGAATCTTCAATATGTGCTTACCAAAGTATGGTGCTTAATTGATAAACTTGAAAGGTCAATAATTACACATACATATCGAGAAGGTAATAAAGTTGCTGATTTTTTAGCAGTTATGGGGAGTGAGCACAAAACTCTTAGCAACTTAATTGTTCCCATTGATATAAAGGATTTTTCGAATTTGCTCGATTTAATTAGTAAAGACAAACAAAATATTTAAAATTTAGCAATCCTTGGACTGATTGTTGCTTGTAACTAGATTTGTTCAGCTTTAAGTATTTAGGCCGGCATGCCTTTGCATCATCAATTTCATAATCATGGTACCAAGACTGCAGTTATTACTTGTTGATATGTGCAGTTCCTGATGTCGTCGTACTTTAAGGAAAATTGTGGTTTTATATATACAATTTTGATATTAAAAGTTTGCATATGGGCAGGTTTTATGTTGAATCTTCATGCAAATTTTCGTTAGCTTAGTACTACTAATGTATATTCTACTGGTAATTCTTGTGATAAGCTGACAAGTTTTTGTGTTGATCCAAAAATGCATGGCATGCGATGACATGTGTGGCCTAAGCTATTGTGGATATCTAAGACATTATGCACTATAAATCAGTGTGTACAATTCTGATGGAGCATTGGGTATCCAGTAAGGATATCGCGGTTTGAAGTGTTGCTAAACTTCTAAATCATGCTTACAATGGTACTCAGGTACTGAAGGATTTATTGGCTGCATTTACAGTACTATGCTGGCATTATAGTATGGAAAGCTTAAATTTGTAATGTCTTCTTGATTACCCTTCTCCCGTGTTATCCTTGCTAGGTGTTATCCAATGCTTTCATCGTGCAAATGTGAACTTGGCTTATATTCTTTTTATTCTGCTCATTTTCTTCAAACAATTTTTCTCTTAGTTATTAATATTTTGGAGAATTCAAGAGTATGAAATTGGAAAATTTCAAAGATCCTATTAAAGTCAAATTTTGGGAGGAACCCTTTTCAACTTCAATTAATAAAGATGAATTATAGAAGTGTTCAACAATATGACTTCACATTGGGTGATGGTTTGATAGGTGGTTTGTTTCCAGGTCACCTTTTGTTCCATAAGAAGAGGTATGCAGAGATTTTTCAAGGCATGTTGCTATCCACTATGCATGATACTTTTGTGCATCTATATCAATTCCATCTTATGACCATCTTCATACACAAAATCATGTGGATACTGAAGAAAGTTTGGTTAATGGCTTTCAAAAAAGTTGGAAGTAAATCTGCATCTTTTTAGCACAATGTAATGGTTTGAATTTTGGCTTAAGGGATACTATTGTACATTAAGTCTGTATTTTGTCTTGGGATTTTAGGCCATCGATGGGGATCTAGTTAGTTGTATTGGATAGGTTAAAGCATTGTAAATCAGAAATGAGCAAGATACTGTTATACATTGAGTCTGTATTTTTGTCATGGGATTGTTTGGTCATCAATGGGGATCTAGTTCAGTTGTATTGGGTAGGCTAAAGCATTGTAAATTAGAAACGACCATTCTGGTCTTTTTAGAGATCTATAAAAACTATTACTTGGACTATGACTAGGGGTTTTCTTGATGGTTCTTTCCCGCCAGTATGTTCACCTGAACCATCAATTTGTATTTATGTATTTAAATATTATATATATAATTATAAGTGGGCTACAAATTTTGGCTTAAAAATAAATAAATATTTTTTTGAAGTTATGAGAGGATTTATATTTCATTCCAAGAAAGAGGCCAACATTTTGGTAGTGTGATTATCAAAAAAATTGAAAATAGGAATAGGAAACTCCATTGAAAATATCATTTTTTTAAAAATGAAATAAGATAAGTTATGCTAAACAAGATGCAACCTAAGAATAGAAATTAAATATTGAGAACAATCCAAAATACAAAAGTTGTTAACACTAATAAAAATAATGGAGAAACTTAACAAAAATAAGGGATTGGAGCAAGTGTACACAAATAAAATCACCTCCAAACAATGAAGATGAATAATCTTGGTCAATAGTAAACCTCCATGAATTAAATAGGTTGAGTGAGATCTCCCAACATACACACTAAATAATAATAGCTTCAAAAATAAAGAAATTGAGAGAATGTGAGAATAATCATTAGAAATGGGGTCAAAGAAGAACCTTCATATAAATAGAGACAAATTGTTGAGCATAAGCAACATGAACTACAAAGTTTGAACTGAACATTCTCTCAAATGAAATATGCACCTTGAAAATATAATGATCTACATGGTCTACCATGAATGTTTTTATCTAAATGTCTTGAAAATATACCTTTTTTCTCCAAGAAACCTACATTTTTTAATATCAATAAACTTTAATGCAAAATTTTAATCCAACCCATATAAATAATGAATGAAAAAAGATGAGCAATATCATACCTATCCCATACAACAAACGATATTCTACTTAAGTATTCCTAAAGGGTCATCTCTTACCTTTAGAGTATTGATTAAAGCATCATAATCAACACTACTAATTGTCCACAAATATTGTGTTCTTGGTTTGGCATGATGTATCATTAACTTAACATTTTTTGAGCTATAACAAGGTGTGAATGAATGAAAATGGTTTTGTGTTTCTCATAGTCTTCAAATTTAGGTATGCCATTCTTTCTAATCATATACATTCACAAATAAGTTCCAACAACAACAACTAAATCTGTAGGATACGTGAACCCATCATCATCTATCATCGGTTGTGTTCACTTCTTCTTTCCCTATACACATTGTCCTATCCAATATTTTGATCCCTCTTCATTCCCCTATGGTGCAAGAACTACATAGATATGTATTGGTTGTTCCAAGAATGGTGAAAGAAATGAAGGGGTTGTCATTGATGTCAACTGGTCAGCTAGTTATCTACTAGTTATTGGTGGTTGTATATGTTGAGGATATTGAGAAAATTGTATTAAAGAAGGTTTATAGGTATTCAGTTGTTGCTCTGGTATTTTCCCCTATGTTTGTGTGGTTCATATATATTGGTCATGGTTATTGAAGGTTTTTATATCCATATTTTTGGCTATTGGTTTGTTGTGAAGTTCAAGTTGTGTTCATTAGTTGTGAACTATTTTTTTTTGTGTTCTAGTTGAGGTCCAGGAGAAATGTTGCTGGTTTGGATTTCTCTTTGACGAAGTCTTTTAACTTGCGGTTCTAGAGTCAAGATGTTATGGTTGCATTGAAGATATTTTTGGTTTTTGAAATTTTCGAGCTTAATTGTTCTATGTGTCTTACACTAGTTTGACTGACCTTGTGTTAAGCACTATCTCCAAAGTTGATGAATCATGTTGGGTCTATTTTTGGTCTCAGTGAAGCAGGTAATTGGGTCACCCTCATTCTAGTTCCACCCTAGGATGTTTGGCACCAACCTAATTTTAATTTAAAATTGGATGGCAGAATTTGGATTGTTTTCAAGGTTGGAGATAGCATAAATATAGGATGAGATAGTAATGAAAATTGTACAAGAGTAAATAAGGAAGATAAGTGAAAGAGTATATGTGGCATTGATGCTATTTAGAAATTGTGTGTGATTTGTATGTGGAAGATTAGTGCAAATATTAATGTTGAGTTTCTAGATGTAGTGAGTAGAAGGAAAACTCAATCATTCATGCAAGTTGATCAAGTTATTGTGGTGGAACCCTTCCTTGCATTAGGATTGTAGTCTCTTTGTAACAAGTCTTTTGTCTTCTTTTTATTTCTATAGCAGTGAGCCCTCTAGGTTGTAGCCCTATTGGATAATGAGCCTTTTTGTAATCTGTTTTTATATTCTCTATAGTGTGAGTTAATCCTCACCGTGGTTTTTCCCTCATTGGGATTTCCACATAGATCTAGGGTTATTGTGTTTATGTGTTGGATTTTAGTTTCTACATTGGCATTTGATGATTAATCATTTAGGTAGTTTTAAGTATTAGTTCCAATGATTGAATTAAAGGTTTAAATTTGTGACAACTGATTCACCCCCCTCTTAGTTTTTGTATTCAACATTGGTTGTACATGATCTGAAATATGGTCATAGTTAAGTGAACTTTCCATTTGATCATCTAAAGAGGATTTTCATATAGATAAAGGGGTTAGATACTATGAAATCCATGTATATACGCACTTACTTGACTCACATTGATCCCTATCAAACTTAATAGGATTCTGACAAAACTAAGTGACCTCTCATATCCATATGGTCCATGCACCTACATTTGATATTTGAAATGAATACATCTTTGAAGAATCTTTGATTTTTTGAAATTCCATTTTTTCTCCCACTACACTCTCATCAACCAACCAAAAAAACCTACACACTTGTGAATCAAGTGTCCCTCCCAATGATAATGCATAAATACACCAATCACAAATATAAAGTGCATTACTAAATGTTGCAAAACCTATGATCTTCATTTGTTCCTTAACCAGAGCTATCTTCACACATGCACCTACGCCATAATGCTCACCTTTTCCATGCCCAACTTAATAAAAATCCAAATATATGGTACACCTCTCTCTACATGCATCTTTCTCAACCAATAAAACATACACACATTCTTGAATTTCTTCATGCAATTATTTGACCAAATGAGATGTCGACCCATTGCAATACCTTTTTTCTTGCAAGAACTTAAAAAATATTTCAAAAAAATGTTGCACAAACTTAGATGAATGAGATCTATCATCACTCATGTAAAAATGGTACTTCTTGATTATCTTCCTGTCCTCTATTATACTATGAAGGGAATGCCTATATTTTATGTAGACAAACATAGCAATTTGAATAGAATTTTAATATTGTGATTGTACCTCATTTTGTGGTTGCAATGTGTAATTTTCAAAAAAATCAACCAAAATTATAATAGTTATGACCGGGAAAGATTCCTTACAAATCTTGGATTTCCAATCCAACCATTGGGACCTGTGGCTATGTCTTGTATACTTGTAGAAAATATTTTTCTTAAAATAAAAAATAAAATCAGAAATACTTATCTAACCAAATCACATTTAGAACCTTCACCTCCACTCTTCAAACTATATTTGACTATCTCAAACCTTTTTTCTCAACAATATTTTCAAAAAAATTATGTTCATTTCCTTGATGAAAACATGTTACAAACTTTGATAAAACACCACATTGCAAACATGTTTCATTTAAACAATCATTTATATAAAACATATGATCATCACCTCTAACACATAAAAATGAATCTAAAAAGTCCTTGGATGAATTAGGAAGTTTCATTGCATGACTCTCCTACATCATTTCATTAGTATGCATAGTGTAGACATGGAAAATGTACAAGTTCATTTTGGCACACCCAATCTCAATTACTAACAACGTTTGCTCTTAAATCACATTCTCAGCATTTCATCACTTTCTATCTTTTAATTCAATAAATCACTATTTATTGGATTAAGTCTTCCTCTGTCAGTGATTAAATTAAATCAATTTAATTTAATAAACCTTACATCCCTGTTTAATTAAATATATTGTTTTATTTAATTAAAATCTCTAAAGTCCTATTAAATTAAATAAATTAAAACCTTATTTGATTTAATCTAACATTTTCCTTCGTGATTAAATAAATCAAATCATTTATTTAATAAATCATTTCGTCTCAATTCTGGACTTAAATCAATTCATAAATCTAAGTCTTAATTGTCATATCACCTAATTCTTCATTAATTTAATCAAATCCATGATTAACTTAATCCTTCTCAATAAAATCCTCTAGAAAATGCAAGTTGCACAATAAATCAATTACTTTGATTTATTAATTCTTCTATTTTCCCTCATAGAGCATCAAAAGGGAATATTCCCTTATTTGAATTCAAAAAGGCCAAGTGGAGTTGCTTCTTCCAACAAGGCATTCAATGCCTCTTACATGTCCTTGACCTTGAGCCAAGTGACATTTACTCCACTTCCCTTCCCCCTTCAACAAGTCAACTCAACATTTCAAATTCAACTTTATGCATTTATCATGCACATTGGCCAAAATGTGCTCATTCCTCATCCAATCACATGTGGACAAGTGGCACAATGCCATTGGATTATCCTTTGTCCCACATTGCTCAATCTTTCTCACTTCTTCCAAATTGAAGTCTATAAATTGGAGACTTCTCTCTTCATTTCCCATCCATAATTCATATGAAAAGTTACTCTCTTCAAGTGAGAACTAATTTTGCCCATTTTCATCCAAGCATTCACAATATTTCACATTTTAAAGATTATGCTCAAATCTCTTTGAATATTTGACCATTGTTCAATCAACCACATTGCAACTTAGGAATTGGGAAAGGGCCAATTGCAACACTCCATTGGCACCAATTCCCCCATGGAATCATAAATTTGTTCACTTAATTAGGACTTTTTTTCATTTATTTTAGTTGTTCTTCCCTCGTTCCTATTTTAAGTTTTTTAACAAATGAATTTCATGGGGAATCCCTCATATTTGCTTGCATTTTTTATCTAACACTAAAATTTTTTTCCGTCTTTGTGCAATTGTAGGTTTAGTGGTTCACAGTTTGGCGCTAGAAGGAGGGCAGCAACAAAATTTATCACGTTTTTTCATGTTTTTTGCTCACATACAGGAAACTACACCATGGCTAGTTTAGGCGGTCCTGTATTGCATCACGCCCCTAGCAACCCACAACAACATATCGCACCGCAACTGCTTCCCGCATTCCAAATTTGAAAATTTGCCAACTTTTGCCGCACCCAAACTCCACCGCACCCGCGGTCTCTATTTCTATAGAGCACTGCATACAGTCGACCACACAACACTATATAGCGCCACCTATTACTTTAAGTAGAACCACACATGCTAAACAACACTGCACCTGCTAAACTCCACCGCAAGAAACAACCTACTTTTAAAATTTGAATAAATTTTTAATTTTTAGCATTAACTTGGTTTGCTGTATTTTTGCTCTTTGTTTTTTTCTATCATTTTGTAGGTTGAAGAAGAGGAAAAGCAAAGAAAGAAGTCCATCATGATGCCATGTTCACAAAACTAGAGTGTTCTTAAACATTAAAAGTGTTCTTTAACACTCCTTAGGAAAGCTTTTTAAATCTCTTTGGCCTTAGGAAAACTAATTTTACTTTGGGTTTAAAAAGAACAAGCAAATTTTTTTATGGCACCATGTTTAGATTTCTACCAAGTGTTTTTAAACACTAAAGTTTTTGTTAACACTCTATAAAGGATTTGATAATTTCTTTGATTTTAGGACGCTAGTTTACTTTGGGTTCTAAAATTAACAAAATCAAATTTCCTTTCAAAAGTTGCCAAGGGGCTAAAAAGAACTTTAGGCAAACACACTAGATTTGGTTTAAAAGGTAACAATTGAACAAGGAAAATTCACATTTCTATTTGGTGCTTAAAAAGAAGTCATTATTTCTTTGAGGTTTAAAATGAACAAGTGTCTTTTTTGTTTTGCAAACTTTTTCACAAATTAACATCATTAAAATGCGTATGCGCTTCTCTCGTACTTTACAATGATCTTGAGAATCAAAAGCATTTTTGTGATATTAACTTGTCAAAAAGATTGCCTCCACATTTCGATTTGGGCACTTAAAATTGAACAAAACATGCGAGTGTGAGAACGACATATTTTGGAGGTTTTCCCCTTTGTTTTTCAACAAAGGTTGTGTAAACGACGAGATATGTTAGCTTGCTTTTGTTTATCTTAGAGGGCCTGCCTTGTGGGAAAAAGTAATCACCCAAGGGAATGACCCAACTGGTATATAAGTGTGGATTTTGAGGAAAGTTCTAGAATCGCAAGGTTTATTCCGACGAGATGGACATCAATTGACTCTCGCCGATGTTGGATAATCCCCCACAAACGGAATGCCCGAATTAGAACCCCTTGTTTAGAAAAAAGCCAAAACCTTGTCTATCTTGTTGGTGCAAAAGGTTATGTCCTTTGAAGCCGCACCACATTATACATGCGGTCTTATTGTGGAAATTGAAAGTATGCCATGGGAGATTCATGGGTACTAATGCTTGGATGACTCGAATAAGCGAGTGTCGTGGAGGGGAGCCGGTGTGGTCAAGCATTTAGCCATTCGCACAAGATATGCGCAACTGGATTTATCCAAGTGGGAACCGAACAAGATATTGCCTCATCATCCTAGGAGTGTAAAAGTGCTTGGAAAGAACACATTGCTTGGTCCTCAAAACGCTTGGAAACAAACATTCAAAACCTTCAAATTTCAAACACCTTGTTGGAAAAAATACCTCTTGACGAAGTTGGACACTCTTGCTTTCCCTAGGAATTACATTCCTAGAGGTTTCTAAGTGTATGAATTATACCATCATTTGTTTTCAATAAGGTTAAACATAAGGAACTCTTGCCCTATTTTCCTCAATTTCCACACAAAGGACCTTGTGGGATGAGAAAGAAAGTGGGACACTAGACATATAGTTTGAAACCTAAACAAGCAAGTGTCTTGGATAAAAATAAACTCATTAAACCAAGATAAAGAGACAAACTGAACTACATATGTGTTGTTTCCAATGATTTCCCGCAATATCAAAATCCCAAAGAAAAATTTCAAGAAAGTGAGTCTAAAAATCTGTGAGCAACACCTTGAGAAGCTCCTTGAAGTAAGGGAGAGTCTTGTATACAAATTTTACAAAAAATCCTCAAGGAATAATCCCACATTGTATGCATTTTATTGTCAACAAAATCTCAAACTTTTTCAAAGGTTTTCTTTTCTCCCATAGGAAGTCTAGCATGTTCTTCAATACCGAGGTTTTGTAGAGAGAGTTGTATATAGTCTAAGGTTCAAGATCAAAGTTGTCATTCTCATTCATCACTTCATCAACCAAATCCCACTTCATCAAACCTTTTGTTAACTCTAGAAACAATCATCACGCTAAACTTAGAGGGCTAAATCAACATCACCATATCTTGGCTTAACACACTAAACCAACATAGTCTCAACCATTGGAAAAATTTTCCTTGGGATAACACAACTTCCTAAAGTATATTATTTCACAATTACATTGGCTTAACACATTTAGCCAATTTATCCACTTGTGCAAGTTCCCCTAGGATAACACAACTTCCTAGGGAATACAACTCCACAAACAATCCTATTTGACTTAACGCATCTATTCAAATTATCACAATCAATCAAAATCCCTTACAAAGTTTAGCATACAACTTCAAAAATTTCTTCAAAAGGTTTTCACTCATTCATCCCATCCATTTAGACCATCACCATTACCACCATCTTTGATCTTTTAGCTTCCCTAGTTCTTCTCTTTTGAACCTAAATGATTAGGATCGAACAAATCCCTATTTTTTATGGTCCAAACAAGATCTCAACACAAGAAGAACATGGAGAATATCAGAGAAATATCAACTTCTATGGACATGAGTCATTTAAACACTGAAGTGAACCTAGTGGGATCAAGAAATTCCCCAAGAAACTCTCCCTTATCATCACAAAATCCTCAAGAGGAGAGTCATCAATAGGACATCACAAACGAAGACATGGGGATGACACAAACAGAAATCATGGAAATGGTTCAAAATCCAAAGAACCACAAAATTGTCAGTGCTATGTTCAAATACCTAAATACGATAGCAAGAGGAGGGGTCATTCCCCCTCTCGACCTTGACGCAAGCACTAGTACAGATGGACCTATTCCAAATACATCCTTGATGTCAAACACCAATCAAGAAGTACCTTGCACCACATTGGTCATTACACCAACCTCGCCAAATGTGAATAAGGGGAGTGCCATGTTCCAAGAATTGCAAAAACACCGCCTTGTGGCTAACAAAGAAGCAGTCATCACCACCACGCCGGTTACATCTGTTCCAGAAAATCCATCCCACCCATACGTCCCACTCACCTTCCATAGCCACGTTGGCACATCTTCATTCTGTGCAGCACCAACTTGTCCATCAAACATACAAGTTTCCTTACCACTTGAAGAAGGAAGCTTGTTTGAAACGATTGACGTTGCAAATCCTTTCTTCCAAGGAAACATTCCACCTCTTCCCCCATTTCCATTTTCAACCACATCACCTCTTGGATTGGGTTTTCCTCCTATCAACATTGATGGTTTCTTGGAACCTAGCAATCAAAACATCATGCCCAATTCCCTCTTCTTGCCCACATCATCACAATAACAAGTGGCAACCATACAAGCCACCACTGTAATCGGTCCTCAAGTATCCCAAAGCATACCATCTCAAGGACCAATCATCTCAACCACCCCTACCAAAACCCAAATCCTGATCACCACCACAATCCCTCCACTTACCACAATGGTTGGCACAATTCCTATTCCACCACCAATCCCACCAAAAGCCAATATGACAAAATCAATCACCACGCTAATCCAAACCCTCCAAAGGCCCAACCAACAAAGATTACTCCAACAAAAGCAGCAAGCCAAAGCCCAAGCTCAAGCTCAAGCCCAATCTCAAGCCCAATCTCAAGCTCAAGACCAAGCACAAGACCAAGCCCAAGCACAAGCACAAGCTCAAGCTCAGGCCCAAGCACAAGACCAAGCACAATCACAAGCTCAAGCACAAGCCCAAGCAAAATCACAAGTCCAAGCTCAAGCCCAAGCACAAGCCCAAGCGCAAGCCCAAGCACAGTACCAAGCGCAATTACAAGCGATCCATCTGCAAGCCTACCAACAAGCCCTGCAATAATTTCAGGCACAACAACAAGCTAAACAAAAAGCTTTGTTAGCACAACAGCAGCTCGACCAACAACAAGCTTTATTGGCACAACAATAGCTAGACCAACAACAAGCTTTACTAGCTCAACAACATATTGACCAACAACAAGCCTCATGGGAACAACAACAGATGGACCAACAACAAGCGTTGTTGGAACAACAACAACAAGATCAACAACAAGCGTTGTTGATGCAAATGCAGGCATACCGCCAAGCTTTGAACACACAACCAAGCTTGTAGCAAACACCCAACAGTACTCTCCTCACCCATAAAATGCCACGAACACCTCACAACTCATTCATCCCACCCCCCGATCCGAGCAAGGATGTCGCAACACAAATCAAACTGTTCTCACAATAGGTGTTGGACTTACAAGCAGGAAAAACCACAAGGACACCAAGAAATTTTTGCCCTTATCCATTTGATAGGTGTCTCACCATGGTATTGTGCCCAAATGGATTTGAGATCCCCAAATTTGACAAATACAATGGAATGGGCAACCCTAAAAACCACGTTAGGGAATTTCAGGTGCATTGCATGGAAGTCACATATGATGACACGTATCTAATGTGACTCTTCCCCTGAATCCTGACTGGTCCAGCTATGGAATGGTTTTCTCACCTACCCACGGGCATGAAAACATTTGAGGAAATAGTGGAGGCTTTCCTTAAGAATTACGCTTTCAATATGGGTGTGGATGTTAGTTTGGAAGAACTATCTACACTCAAACAAGAAAAAGGAGAGTTATTCACATCCTTCTTGCAAAGATGGTGATCTAAGGCCAATTAGAGCAAGTAGACTATGCCAAAAGAACAACAAGTCTACACCATCATAGCCAATCTAGATAAAAACTTGGCGTTTTACTTAAAAATGCAGTGCATCACATCATATGATCAACTGATTCCAAAGGCGCTCAACATTGAAAGAGCCCTTACTGCGTGAAGAGGCACACCAACATTCACTCCACTGTAGGATAACCGCTTGTCTAACAAATAGACTGATAAACCTCAAACATGGTTGAGGAATAAAAATATCACAAACGACGGTGTGGTCGATGCTAAGGTATTCATGAGTGCTCATAAGCAGAATACCCAAAACCATCATCAACGACAAAATCATAGTCACAACAATGTGCAGACTAATGCGGTAGTAGCACAGTCACAACCACCTTCCACAAATCAAGTCAACAATTTGTGTAATCAAGGAGGACCACCTCCCCACAACAAGTTTCCCCCCAAGAGGAAGTTCACAACCCTTGGTGAATCAATTGAGTCCATAATTAAGAAGTTGGTCAAGGAGAATCTAGTCAAGATCTCTAACTCCAAGCAATACATGGAGCCCATGACTAAGCCGCTATGGTACAATGAGAATCTCCTTTGTGACGTTCATAGATTCAAAGGACACACCACTACCAATTACATGAGACTCATAAACATCATCCAAGACCTCATTGAGGACAAGGTCATCAATATCGAGTAATCGGCCAGAAATCAAGACCTGAAAATTTACATGAATTCGATGTCGAATCGTAACCAAGGAAATAATAAGGGCAAGCAAAAGTACGCTAGTGCTAATCTAGTATACAAGGAGATAGTTGGATGTGTTGACGAAATGGTCACCATCATAAATATCAAGGGAGCCAACATTGACTGTGGAGTCACCACATGAGGTAGAAACATTACCATTGTTGGGGCACCTGCTAAGACCCCCATTTCAAATACAAAAGCCATCCCCTATGATTACAATGTTATCAACCAGCTAAAAAGAACACCCACCCAAATCTCCATCATGGAATTACTAAAAATATCTACCGCCCATAGGAAGATCTTTGATGAAGCACTAACTGTGTCTACCGTTGTTGCCACCCTTGACACAGAGCAATTTTAGGCTATGGTCGGTAACATCGTTACCCCAAATCTCATTACATTTTCAGACCAAGATTCCCCCCCGTAGCCATCTCATAACTGCACACTCCACCTCCAAGTACTAATGCATAAGAAGAAAGTCAAACGAGTCCTGGTAGATGGAGGTACAGGCCTTAATATTTGTTCACTAAAGCTTATATGGGATTCGCTGAGGATTCCATCAACAAGAACAAAAGAATCACAATAAGGGCATATGATGACCAAGAAAATGTGTCTCAGGGCACTATCAAGATCCCCATCCATGTTGGGCCGACAACCATGGAAACCACCTATCAAGTCCTTGACCTTGATCTACCATACAACATCAGCTTGGGACGCCCATGGATACATGGAATGAGGGCAGTAGCCTCAACTTATCACTAGTGCATTAAGTTTTCACATCAGAACGAGGAGGTCACTATACATGGGGATCCTGAACCTTTTGCCTATTGGAAAAAGTTGCAAGCCAAGTTTTACAAGATCCCTCAAGTACCCAAAAATGATGAAGGACCATCTACTTCATACATAGACCTAGCCAATCTCGCCTCCACTTCTGGGAGAGAGACACTCGCCATCCCTGACATATCTAAGATTAAGAACATGATACAGGACAATGGATGTGGTGATTACAAAATGAGGATAAACTCTTTTGTTGTAGGAGAGTTAACACAATCTCCTAGGTCACATGCGCAACCATAGCTGGTTCAAACACCTATCCGCACTATTAGAGTAGAACCCTTTGGATTCCACCATTGGGGGGATCTCAATCGGGAGAATGTGGATGGAGAAGACATCTCAAACACACTAAAGCAAGATGAAAGACCCACTCCAACCCTTCCCATGGAGGAAACCAATAGAGGGTTACAAATGATGTTTGGTATGGGCTATAATAGGAATGAGAGCCTAGGAAGAAATAGTGATGGACGGTTGGAGCCCATCATTGTAGAAAGAAGAATGCCAAACCTTTGCCTCAGCTATACTCCTCTGAGTATAACCATACGTGGTAGAGGTACTCCTAGAAGAGCAGTCAGATCCTCTCCTCAAGTAACAACAACCACTCCTAGACCACCTGTTTGCTTAGGGATCCCACTTGATAATTACACCTTTGATGTCACTGATGTTTGTGCTAGTAGTGACGATGAGGATACCATAGTAAGTCTCCTTAGGCCCTTCGAGGATTCCACCTTGTTAATGGTAAGTGCCTCCACAGCTGAG
Source organism: Sequoiadendron giganteum (assembly GCA_007115665.2). Taxonomy (NCBI): domain Eukaryota; kingdom Viridiplantae; phylum Streptophyta; class Pinopsida; order Cupressales; family Cupressaceae; genus Sequoiadendron; species Sequoiadendron giganteum. The sequence goes on along the minus strand of CM021101.1, from coordinate 21,902,935 downwards.
TCAAACCAACCAGCCCACCAAATTACCTTAGTACACCCACAACTCATCGATCACGACCAACGGGGACCACCGATTCTAGACTCGTTCAAAAATGATGAGGATCTCTCAAAATTCATGGGACTAAGGGATATAGTTCCATGCAGGGATCACAAGGCTAAATTCAACATCACACTAGACACACAAGCATACTATGGGGAGATGATTAATTCCTTTAGTCGCAAAAGAAAAATATCAAGAATAAGCTCGGAGTTAGTGAGTGAAAACCACACTGTGGCACTCTCTAACCACAAAATAGTAAAGATAAAGGAAACGTTTGATGGTGAAAACCTCTTTAAGGTGCTAGAAGATGAAGGATTCAATCTCCCCCCTACCACTCTACATCAGGAGAAATCAGCAGTATTGGCAGAACAATGCAACCCTGTCAACTTGGGAAAAGAAACAGAGCCGCAAATCAGATTCTATGCTCAAACACTTCAAACAAAAGAACAAGACTTGTTGGTAGCATTCCTAAAATAAAGAAAGGTAAATTTTGCATGGACCTATGCAAACATGCCAGGTCTGGACCCTGAAGTAGTAGTTCATCATTTGGTTGTTTACCCCAGAGCAAAACTAGTCAAACAAAAGCTAAGGAAGATGCACCCACAAATAGCCTTACTTGTAAAGATTGAGCTGCAAAAATTTTTGGATGTTGGCTTCATATGCCCGATTGAATATCCAGAATGGGTATCAAATCTTGTACCTATCTCAAAATTGAAAAGGGGCATCTGCATCTGCACTGATTTTAGAGACTTAAACAAATCATGTCCTTAGGGTGATTTTCCACTACCCAACATTGACATGATAGTGGATATGACGGCTGGACATGAGATGCTATCCCTAATGGATGGGTTCTCGGGGTATAATCAGATAATGATAGTGAAGGAAGACCAACATAAAATAGCCTTTACATGTCCTTGGGGCACCTACTATTGGAACATAATGCCATTTGGGCTGAAAAATGCAAGAGCTGCATACCAAAGAGCCATGACATTGATCTTCCATGACATGATCCATAAAATAGTTGAAGACTATGTGGATGACATACTGGCTAAATTAAAGAAGAGACAGGACCATGTAGCAACTCTAAGCGCTATCTTTCACAGGCTAGAACAATACAAGGTTAGACTCAACCCGAAGAATTGTGTCTTTGGGGTAGAATCGGGAAAGCTACTGGGATACATAGTTTCAATGAGAGGGATAGAGGTGGACCCTACAAAGGTAAAAGAAATCCTTGAAATGGAAGCACCAAGAATGTTAAAGCAACTAAGAGGATCACAAGGTAGACTCCAGTCCATCCAAAGATTCATAGCATAACTAGAAGACAAGCAAATCCTATTCGCACCTACTTCACAAGGGAGTAACTTTCAGATGGGACAACAAATGCAAGAAAACATTCAGTAAAATAAAAGAATATCTACTTACACCACCTATGTTGATGCCACTAATTGTCGAGAAACCATTAATCCTATACATCTCAGCAACAACAGCCGCCCTTGGTGCCCTTTTAGCCTAGCACGATGAAAAGCAAACTAAGCGGGCCATCAACTACATCAGTAGAACAATGGTGGGACATGAGCTCAATTACACATCAATAAAAAAGGCTTGCCTAGCACTGGTATTTGCAGATCAAAAATTCATACACTACATGCTAGCTCATCAAATCAAGTTGATTGCCAAGATAGACCCTCTGAAATATCTATTGTCAAAAGCAATGCTTACAGGTAGAATGGCTAAGTGGGTAATGATATTGTCTGAACATGATATCGAGTATGTAGAATGAAAAGCCATAAAGGGACAAGTCATTATGGATCAGTTGGCAGAAGCTCCCCTCTACACAGACAACCCACTCATATCAGAATTCCCAGATAAGTCCCTTTTCAATCTTGGTATAGCCGACCACTGGAAATTGTAATTTGATGGCTCTCCATCGCAACACGGATCAAGAGCTGGTGTGTTCTTCATCACCCTACAAGGAGACTTGTTGATGGTTAAAATGACACAAACAACATTAAAAACAGAATATTTCTACTCTATTTCTCCTGAAAAAGAAAGACAACATGTAGTAGCCTAGCCCCCAAGGTCCTGGTAGTTGGTTCTCAACTGTCTAGTGTCACTCAATCAATTCATGCAACTATAATGTTCAAAGGGGCCTGTGCTGGTAATAAAAGATTCAAGAAATGACTCTTTTTATCGAAGTAGTTCCTATAAATCAATGGGTTTTAAATAAAAGAAAAAGATAGATCAAAGGGGTAAACCAGTAAGTATGAATCAAATTTATCTAGTATCTGGACATATACCTTCAACAATGAATGTTTCCTAACAGATCATCAAACCATAAGATGACACAATCCATAGCATAATCTATGCCACTGCATACATTTTAGGTGCTTAATTAACTTTGCAATTACTCTTCACAAATATTTCAAGGGTTTCAAAACAACACACATTCATTCATCATTAAAGTTATAGATCAACATACTTTTTAATAGCTTCAACTCAATGACAATCTAACAAGATAATCATTAAATCTGGTTTCTTCTAATGATTTTCACCACATAAGAAACTATCATGCTACAACACAATCACTAGCATTCAGATGGATTATCACTTATCAACCTTATCAAACAAACAATTTAATTCTAAATACCATATTTCGAGAAAACCTGCAATTCTATTAACTATAAAAGATCAAGTACAATGTATCTTTGTAAAATCACTACACAATTCTATCTCCTAGCATTAGGTAAGCCAATCCAATTCTCAATTAGCTGACCTCTACAATATGATACCCATCTGGTATTTATAGATATACAAAAAGTCTGAACTTCACTTCTATTTTAAGCTTTCCACCTTTTTAGGAACAACAACTTTCTGGGAAACTCAGATCAATTTGATCTTGAGTTCTTACATTCAGTTTAACTAAAAATACAAGATAGAAGAAAATAAAAGAAGTCATGCACCCCCAAGACTGTCAGTGAAGTCATGCATTCAACATGCAAGAAAGGAGAATATCATGCATGCAAAATTTCATGCATGTGAAGCCGGATCCGCAATGAACTCGTCATAATTGGTGAAGACTTGTTGTAATGTATCCATTTATGGCCCATCAACCCAGCTATCCTTAAATTTGATCTGATCCAACTCAGCTGCAGCAAATTCTTTCATACTATTTATTTTCATCAATTCTCTATCCATAGCTTTTATCTCTCCTTTGACTTCTACAAGCCGATCTATTACCGAGTCTTCTCCACCATTCTTCTCCTGCATGAGTCCTTTAAGACTTTCATTCCATTTCTCTCTAGCCTAACTCAAAGGCATGCCATATTTTGTCATTACATTCACATCTACAATTATGGCCATGACTGCTTCCAACTCTTCCAACTGCTCAGTCAAATTATTAACTACTTCTTGGACCTCATCCTTGTGCTTGCTCAAAAAGCCAATCCTAAACTTGAGTATGTGAGAAGTCTTCTCCACAAAGTCTTTGTTATCATCCTCAAGTATAGATTGTTCTAGAAGAGTAGTTAGAGGCAATGTATTTACTTTTTCTAACTTCTCACTATACTCCTTATACTCTTCTTCTTGTTTTTCTGATGCCTCAATGTATTAATGCATCTCTTTTATTACTCCCTCTGCCTCCTTGTAGGCTTCAAATCCTTTTGCTAAAACCTCACCTACCTCACGGTTCAATTTGTCTATCCATTTTTCTACCATCTTTGCCTTACCTCTAACTTGCACCAAATCATCTACCTCCTTTTTGCTTAACAAAATAGGAGTCTCAATGGCTGCAACTTGTTGTGACCTTGGAGAGGAGACACTCTTCAAGAATGAATGCAACTGATCCAATTGAGCTTTAAGATCATCTTTCTTTTGTTTGTCTTTCATCATTGTTGATTTAGTTGTTGAAGCCACTACATCAATTAGATTCATTTTTTGATTCCTAGTGGGTCTTCCCAAATTAACCATACTCAACTAATACTCTATTAGCTACATATCCCCTACCTCCTTTTCTGTCATAGGCATGGCACATTCAACAACTATCTCCCCTTTATCCATGAGTCCGGTAGAATGTAAGATTTTAGCCTTCTTCTTAGGCTTTTCCTGCTCTATCCCCTTCATCATATCCTCCCAATTTAAAGGTTGTGGAGGTGTTCTTGCTCTTTTCTCCAGGTCCAACTTCAAACAAGTAGGAGCACTGGGAGCAGTTATCATCATGGAAGAGGAAGCAGCAATTGTAGAAGGTGGCTGAATATTTACCTTAGGTTGAGAGTCAACCTTTGCTTTCTCTTGTTTCTCCTGTAGCACATGCATCTGCACCAACTTCTCAACCTCTTCTCTATCCTTTTGTTCTTTTCTCTTCCTTTCTTCCCCTTCTTCTCTTTCTTGAACTTCCTTTTCTAATCTTTATTTTTCCAAAATCTTTTGTTTCTCTTTTTCTATCCTCTCTATTTCTAAGGCCTTGAGCTTCTCTGCCTTTTCCCTTTCTTCTTCAGCTTGCTGTTTCTTTATTAGCTCTTTAGCATCTCTTTTCTTTCTCAGGGCTTCAACTTCTTCTTCTTTTTGTCGAGCTTCCACTGCAAGTTTTAGTTTAGCAACTAGGATTTCCTTTTCCCTCCAATTTCTTGCTTTCTCCTCCTCAAGATCATGCATCTTTGGTATCAATTCTAACTTGTCATTTTCTACTTTAACTCGAAGCTCCTATTCTCATTGCCTCCTTTGCTTTTCTACTTCATCATCTACTGCTTCAATTTCAACTTGTTCTGACTATAATTGTTGCTGATGAAGTAGAGCATCAACTTGTACCTTTGCATCCATTTCTTTTTGTCTCTCCACTGCAACCCTTGCATTAGAATCTCTTGTAGCATCTTCAAACATCTTCCATTGTTCTTCTTGTGTTAGAATCTGCTCAATACTCTGCTCTAGAGGCATATTATCTTGCAAATCCTTCTCTAACAGAGTTTCATCTGAATCTGTCTCAACTTCCAAAATTTCCTCCACTTCTTTTCCTTTAGTAGTTTCAGCCATGCCATAAAGCGCTCCTTCCTGAACTTCTTTACTCCTTTTCCTTGTAAGTGGGACTTGTGTGGATGATTAACCCAATGTGGGCCTTGAGACAACAAATCCTACTGGAACATCTCCCTCTGGTGCTTCTTCTTCTTCATCCACCACCTTAAGTTCTATTTCTTCAACATCCATAGGAAGGAATTCTAATGGCTCCTTGGAAGGTGTCTTTCTTTTAATTCTCTTGTATTCTTTGCCCTTCTTAAGGATTGGTCCTTCAGGAGCTTGATTTTTCATCATCACCCATTGCACACTTCTATGCAACACTGTCCTCCCAAGTTTCTTAATATCAATTATTTCTTCCTCATCCTAGTCTATTGGATCTAAGCTTTTGGTGCCAATGTTCAAGGCTTCATATGAGGGATCCAATACAATTCCATCATCCACCAACGTGTCAAGAATATTTTCTTTAACACCCAACTCTTCCATAAGTGCAGCCGACAATCCTTCATAGTTCTTATTCCTTAAGTCATACTCATCTTGCCAATCACACCAAAAGTCCTCTAACAAATTAGAAATGTGTAGTGAACACTGAAGGTAATAAGGCATACATTTTCTTCCTTGGATCAAAATACTTACGAGCTGTATACAATCCCAATTTCAATTGTATCAACTCATTACAAACTACCTTTGCTCCCTTCAAGTGTTGACATCTATATTCCCCCAACTTCATGGGAAATTTATGACATCCAGTCTTGTGCTTAATCCCGAACCGAGCATTAACTCCACCCTATTATTGCAGCATCTTGCAAGCAAATGTGGATGGCCCTCAAAACCAAATAACTTGAAGTATGTAAATTTGGGGTATTGGATATACCAACTTCCCCATTCAGCAATAAAAGCCATCGCTTCCGGACTCAACCTGTATCCTGCATCTCCACTTAACTGGTTGATAATCACATATAAAAATGCATCATTGACTCTTCTGAAATGAGTCTTAGCAACTTGAAGAGATAACTGATCATAATGTTCCCATACCTTCTTCTGCCCATCCAAGGCTCCTGTTATACCTACTCTATTTAAACCTGGGAAAATCCCCAATCTTGCTGTAGCATAAACCACATAAGAAGTCATGAAGAAGGATTTAGTCTGTCTGATCCTTATGAGTTGATCATGTATGGCATCAGAAATAATCATTGACCAATCAAACTGGTAATCACCTTGCAAGATTACTTGAATGAAATGAAACATCCATTCCTTGAAGTGGAAGGTATTCCTCTTCCCAAACACTCTGGACAACATTAATATTAAGTCAGATACCTCCTTCTTGAAATCGGCCCTCTTTGGTTGGTCTGCAAGCTTGCTTAAAGATTTCTTCTTTGTTTTTAACCATTTTTTGTCTAAGTGAGACTTATTGGAGTCTTTATGCTTGCTATATTTCTCCAATTCCTCTGCTTTAGTTAGCTGCACCAAGTTCTTGGGATCGAGAACATTAAATATACTTTGGAACATTTGCGAAGTAAGATCTATAATCACATTATTTTGTGAATCCATGCATAGTCTTGTAGTAGGATTGTAAGTACTGGCTACTATCAATATCAACTCTAGACACTGAACTGATAAAGGGAACATAGTGATATGTGCAAGACCGGAGTCAACAATCCTTTGTGTTCTCCCTGTCAAGTTTTCTCGTTCTGCAAAAGTCTCTTCATGTAATTCTTCAAAGTTGTACTGGCCCAGATTGGTATCCATGATATCTGACCGGTCTGATTCCACCTTGCTCACTTTCACCACCAGATTCCTATGATCATACCTCAATGTATAAGGCAGCTGTTCTGGCTTCACATTCTTTATTTTTTGTGTTGTCTTTGATGTTCCAGCCGGTTGATTACTTCGAGCATCCTCTCCTGATGTTCCTAACATCTTTCAATTCTCCTACAAAATAAACCTCTAATTAGATCTTTAGATATCATTATAAAACATGCTTTTAAAACATACCTGTTACATATACATCAGAGTCAAAACCAGATAGAAACTCAAAACAATCTCTTTTATAACACCGCCAGACTCGGAGTCAAATCCGATACAGATACTTTACTTAATAACAAACAGGCTCAAGGTCGGAACCGAGATAGTGGTCAGAACCAAGATCGGAATGAAAAAGGATTTGATTTTCTTCTGATTTTCCAATTTTCATATCCAATTTCAACTCCACCTCCGCTTCCGTCTAGGTTATCATTACTTTTTCAAAGAAGACTTTTATTACATTCAGAGCTGAAAATGGGATAGAAATGGAATCGATAACTTTCATAACACAAAATTCTTAAGTTCATAATCGATTCTGATCCTACCTCCGCCTATGTTATCATATACTTCAAGGAAACCTTTCAGAACTCAGAGTCAGAAATGGGATAGAAACGGAATCAATAACTTTCGTAACACAAAATTCTTAGATCCATAATCGATTCCAATGCCGCCTCCGCTATGTTAATCATGACATCATCAAATATTTTATTCATTTTCAACACAACTTCATGATTAAAACCTAGGTCACTTTAAAATGGAAAAGGAGCTTTAACACTCTACACTCATATGACCATGGGGATCAATTGCATTTTAGGGCCATTATTTAAACCTTATTTAACTGTGATCATCAAGCGATACGAAACCCTAATCTAACAAACCCGATAAAACTAGGGCACAGGTTTAAACCTTGCCATTTTACCAGACCAAAATGCAACAAAACCCTAAGTAAAACAATGAATCAATTTTACCCTAACTCACTGTAAATCATTAATCTACCGGGCTACAAAACTCTAACTTTACAAATGCCATTAAGACCCTTAATCTAATCTAACCTACTACAAACCAAAAACAAGCATCACACAATCACGATTAAGACGTGAAAGTGACTATGCCTAAAAATAGAAAGAAACAACACGAAAGTACAAGAAAACAAATATTTAAAGTAAGATAAACAAGACAAAACAAAAACCTGCTCATTCAATCATATCGATAATCATAGATTTGCCTTAAAATAAAATGATTGAACACACAAGCAGATATAAAGAAAAACCCAACAATCAGGACCATAAATCAACAAAGAACAACAAAGATAAGAAACCTACCTCAAACGCAAACAAACCCGAGCTAACTTTCTGAATTGATTCGCACACAATATCCCTTTTCTATCTCGATCAATTTGCTCAAACGAACTCTTCTACGGCTCTTTCATGCTCTTAGATTTTTAACAATAACAATAATGATCGATTTAACCCTTAATAAAGGTAAATATGTGAATTTCTACCTACACCGGCAACCACCATTAATGCATTAAAGCATAGTAAAGGCGGAGTTAGAACTGTAAGAGAACAAACACTCATCTGCAGTGCAACTTCAGTCAAAAAGTCAATGACAAAAAGTGGCAGGGCAGAACTAAAATGGAAACGTGATTCTCAAATTTATAAAATTTCCAAACCCCATTCCCATTTCGGGTTCGATTCCGCCAACTAAAAACAAAACAAAAGCAAATACAAAAAGTAAAGTAAAAGACCGAGACTAAGCATAAATAAAAATAGCAGAGGCAGGATCGGAATAAATTGTGATTTTGCAAATTTTGATAACAACCATTCTAATACCCACTCCGGCTGCGCTTCCGCTAAAGACAAAAAAACAAAGGCAAAGAAAAGATTGTCAGGATAGAACCAAAGACAAGCCTCTAAAGAACTTTCAGAACTCGATTCAATTCCAGTTTCAATTCCGACAGACTCAAAAAACAAAATAAAAGATAAAGAGCACAAAAGGGGGACCCATTTTGACCAAGGCAAAAGATGGGGTGGTTATGCAGGGCATAAATAGACTATATATCTAGATTATATAAACTAGAATTCCCTTGTACCAACAATATTGTAGAATACGAGGCTTTGACCATAGGCCTCAAGATTGCAACACAGTGGCAAATCATGGCATTAAAATTCTATGGGGACTCGCAACTTATCATTAACCAAGTCAATGGTGAATACCAAACTAAGGATGATAAGCTCACACCATACAAAAAGGTGGTAGAAAGCCTCAAAGAATCATTCATCGACATCACCTTTGAGCAGATACCAGGGACAAACAACAGAGCAGCTGATTTAATGGCGACAATTGGATCCTTACTAGACATCCCCCGCAACATCTCGAAACACGAATTCCTAGTAGAGCAGCTTCTCATACCCAATTTCAAGAGACAAAATACGCGTGTGAACTCGTTGGTCCTGGTGATCTTTGGTATCATGAAATATACACCTACCTAAAGTTAGGAATCCTCCCCACTGGCATCACCCCAAACCTAAAACACACTTTTGTCAAAAGGTCTTCACGATTCATCATCCTAGGAGAGACCCTCTTTTGAAGAAGTATCGATGGAACCTTGCTACATTGTTTAAAACTTGAGGAGGCCACAACTACTCTAACTGAGGTACATAATGGAACGTGTGGATCACACTTAAGTGGTATGACCTTAGCTAAGAAATTGCTGAGAACTGGGTACTACTGGCCGACAATGGAGAGAGAGGTACACAACTTTGTCAGAAGATGCCTGCAATGCCAACAGCATGGAGACCTCATTCACGCACCAGCTCAAGAACTGCACCCCATTGTTACACCTTGGACCTTTTCATAATGGGGGCTTGATCTCATAGGAAAAATCACACCCACCTCATCCAACGGCCACAAGTTTATCATCACTACCATTGAATATTTGACAAAGTGGGTTGAAGCAATTCCCATGACCTACATCACGAGAAAACAAATATCCAAGTTCATCCTAAATTACCTCAATTGCCGATATGGTATTCCCCAATCCATTGTCTCTGATAATGGGATACCTTTCAAGAATTAGGATGTCCATGATTTATGTGAAAGATTCAATATCCAACACTGCTTTTCCACTCCATACTATCCATAAGGCAATGGCCAAGCATAAGCTATGAATAAAACCATCCTAAAAATCCTCAAGAAAACAGTCAATGATTCTGGTCATGATTGGAATCTACAGCTAAATCCTGCCTTATGGGCCTATCGCACTAGCATCCACATGCCAATAGGCACCACCCCATTCTCTTTGGTCTATTGATCACAAGCCATCCTCCCTATTGAGATCGAGCTCCCGTCACTAAGGATATCACTGCAAAACCTCATCACGGATGAGGAATATAGGGTTACAAGACTGAATGAGCTAGAATTACTAGATGAAAGGCACATGGATGCCCTAAATCATCTACAAGTGTACCAAAATCACCTAAAAAGGAGCTACAACAAGAAGATCAGACAACGCACTTTCCAAGTTGGTGACCTCATGCTAAAAGAAAACCAAAAGAATGTGCCAAATCCAGATACAAAGGGAAAGTTTGAGCCCAACTGGCTGGGACCCTTTATTATCACTGCAAGTTACAAATCGGGGGAATATCAGTTATCGACACCAAAAGGCAAGCCTCTACAGGAGCCCATGAATAGTTTGCACCTCAAAAAATTTTATGCCTAAGCACTTGCAAGGTATGGAACCAAAAAATAATTAAAAAAAGAATCAGAAAAAGTCCTAAAAAAATGGTCACCTTGATGAAAACCTGGCAAATAGGCGTCTTGGTGACAAGAAAAAATCACAAAATGCAAAATTCCAAAAAAAAAAAGAAAAAGGATTGAAAATAGTAAAGAGAAAAAAATTGTCCTCTAGCAAAAACCACTTCGGTGGCACTTTGGGCAAGTACTTTGGTGGAAACTTGGCAAACAGGCACCAAGTATAAATAAAGCACCCCCACCATCTACTAGGATTTTCACGACTCACTCAATCCATTGCATCCCAAATCATCCATCGACCCATCCGCTCACATCTATACCATAGCCTGAGCCGATATCCATACCATCTTCCACCATAGAACTACTTGGCATTCTAAATTTCAGTTTGTCCTGCCTTTATTTGAAGTAGTTTATCGCACCACATTGGGGGCATATTTCCACAAGCATCAGATTGGATTCATGTATATTCTAGTGATCTTCTTCAAAATCAATCAAAAATCCAAAAACATCCAAATCATCAAAAAAATCCAAAAACATTCAAAATCTCAAAAACATGTCGAAATATCATAAAATCATCAAAAATTCATCATTGAGTCTTGTCACTCTTTCACCTTGTTGAACTACATCGTCTCTGAGCTTGAACGTAGGCAAGGTTGATCTTTGATCATCCCCCGAGACATATAGGTCAGTCCTTTAGGCATCCGTCGCATTGGCAATCCATTTGCCCATCTAGTCTGCATCTTAAGTTAGTCCTTTAAGCAATAAAATGACAATCCGTTTGTCTATCTTGTCATCAAGTCATTCTGTCGTTAGTCAAACTACGTGGTCTCTACATGTATAACGTAGGCAAGGCTAATCTATGGATCAGCTCTCGAGACCCCTAGGATAGGTCTTTAAGTTGGTCTGTCATCTTAAATCTTGAAAATACCAAAAACATTGAAAAATGTGAAAATACCAAAAATAGCCTAAAAATATCGAAAAAAAAAACCAAAATGGTGCATCCATTTCATCTCACTTTCACCCATGATTTTTTGTCATTCATAATAAAATCAATCATTGCCTTCACCCTTTGGTGAGTCAGTCAGAAGCAAGTTTAGCAGGTTCAAAAGTAAACACCTAAATCGTCAAAAGTCTCGAAAGTCTAAGTTAGTAAGCAAGCAAGTTGGTTAACTCGGAATATCAATAGCTTATCACCCCAATTAGTCCCATCAAAACCCTGATCACTACATGTCCTAGGATGAAGCTTTCCTGTGATGGACATAAGCATTAGGTACCCCTCATAATAGTTAGTCTTGGCTAGTGGTATGAAGAACATTAGCTTGTTTGTTTTACTTTATTTGGTCTTTTTGACTTATCTTATTTTGCGTCCATTCCAAGGACCTCTCGATGATGCCTAAAACAAAATAGGTTTAGAGAGAAAGGAATGGGGTGATGATCATTATCTTTTTATCAGCTATGCTTGTGGAATACGCTTGTAAAATAACTTAGTTATGCATATTTTGTTTTGTTTGTAGGGAGGATATTTTAGATATCTTGTTGACCACATAGGAAAGCTTGCTTTTCTATGTTTTGGTCTAAGATGTTTAGAATGTCTGAGCTACATCCTAAACAAATTAGGTATGTTAAGTGTGAACAAGAATACTCCTATCTGATTTTCAAGTCAAATTCCATCACACTAGGTACAAACGCCATCCTGGTCCTTTATACCTTGATGCATCGTACCTATGCATGTTATCAAACATAACACAATTGACCCTTTGAAAATCCTAATTCCTAGCAATGGAAATCATCATAATCATCCTAACTAATTCATTAATTATGCATTTCTTCTATCTTCTTTGCACACTAATAGGGTATCATAACAGTAATCAAGGCATCACCCATGCATACACCCTGCATCCACATGATCATTAGCATTAAAACAACATTACATCATACATAATCATTTCGTCCATTATTATTTACAACCACTACCATTTGCATTCATTACCATCATTAATATGCATTACATCATTAAAACGTGGAAAATATACAAAAAGAAAATGCATCCATTACATACATTGCAAAGCATGAAGAAACATCTCATAACATCTCATAAGCATCATACATTTGCACCATAAATATCATAAAAAGGGTGAATCATCTCATACATATCATCAAAAAAAACTGTTCTGATACAAATCAGATCAGGTAAACATCGAGTACATAGTACAATAAGGCCAAATACTGCAGCCCATATATAAAAAATGAATCAAACTGTCTTGTGATCAAAAGGGAGGCAGGCCCTGCTGGCTGCTACCCTCCCCATCTTGCCTCTCACCATGGACCTTTGCCAGTCACCTCCTTGTCTGCTGGGAAAAGTCTGGCACTCTATAGTCTGATGGTACTATGCGTCGGTAATGGTGCTAATAGTACTCAGCCTCTCTGATGGCCTCTCTGTAATCATGAATATCGATCGATCAGCCCCAGGATGAGGACGTTGCACTCTCTAACTATCTTCATTGGCCCACCTCCTGATCCCTCTTGGATTGTGCATGGTCTCTCTCCATAGTCAGAGCCTGTACCTGCCCCTATAGCTACTGAATCAATAAATCTCAATGATCTAGCTTCCCTACTGGCTGCCTTGCTAACTACCTTACTCACTGCCCTGATGGCTGCCCTGCTGGCTGCACTGTTGGTTGTCCTACTGGCTGGTGCTGAGGGTCTACCCTCAGCTGATCATCCTATACCTCATTCCTGGGAGGTGTCCGATGAGGAGGTGGCCCACCTCATCCTCTACCTCGCCCTCTACCACCTGCCCAACCCCTGCGTCTACGTCGTGGGACAACTGCACTTGGAACTATCAATTTGAGTGGAGGTTTGAACCATGCCCTATAAGCTAGAGTGACCCCTGCATCTGCCGACCCTTGATCATATGGCCATGGTCAAGCCACTAACTCCCTAAATGAGGACACCGCCTTGGTTGTCGGGATTGGCTGGCCCCATGCTGTCTCTCTGGTCATGCATGCAAAGATGGCCACATACTGGTCATCAGGTTTGTCCTATACCTCCCCGAACGAACGAGCAACCCTATCCAGAAGATACCTCTCAACCATGGTGTGCTCCTGACCCTGCATCAACTTGTCCTACCGGGCGAAGAAGAGCTGTTGAACATCATCTCTCTAGGGACCAACCCCCATCCATGATCTCCAGATGAACTCTCTCATCTCATCAAGAACTCGTCACCAGTGCAGAATACCACCTACACTAGTGAAAGAAAAGTGCATCATTGCCCCACCATACTGCCAAACAAGGGGATCATCTATCTCCAGGAGAACTAGTGTGATGTTTGGGTGAAGCACTGGGATCCTCTCCCATGCCCAGATATGCAGTAAAAAACCTCCAGCCTCGGTGGACCTACTGTCCAAATAAGAAAACTCATGAAGATCCCTATAGAGGGACGCCAACAATAATGGTCCCCAAGCAAAGCACTCCCTCTGGTGAACCATCTGATCCCATGCTAGTCCACATCATGGACTGAAGTATCGGCCCCTCTGATCAGGTACTACAAGGCCTGCAATAATGGCAACAATAATCAACCTATACGTATGCACGTGGTTGCGATATAACTCTAGGTCGATCTGACCATCGTAAAACTCAATCACATCCATCTGCATAACCTCGTAATAGGCCTCTCTGCAAGCATCCAGATCATAGATTTCATGGGTCCTGAGAATAGACAATTGAAGGATGCACCATACATCCTCGAGAGTGATAGTGACCTCACCAGTAGGAAGGTGGAAAGAGGAAGTCTCACTATGCCATCGCTCCACCAGAGCCGTAAGCATGCCTAGGTGAGCCTGAATGGGAGGGACCTACGCAACATACCAAAGACCAATGGCACCAAGATGCTCCTAGACCAACTTAGGCATGGCCCCTAGTCTGCTAAGCACCAGCCATCGGTGCTCCCATGAGTAAAGTACACCAGGCTCCTCCCGCACAGGGAACGTCATCGCGTCACAAAAATAAAGTTTCATTACATCTCAAAGTTAAAGTTTTCCCTAAACTGGCAAATGCGGCACTGTTTGTGGGTGCGGCACAGTTTGGAAAGTTCCAAACTACACCACTGTAGTGGAGTTTTCCACTTTGATAGTCGCAAAGTGGCCCGCGTGGCGCAATTCGCATATGCGGTCCTCCTTAACAAAAATCCTAAATTCCTAACTATGTTGTGCGATGGAGTAAGGGCATGCAATGGAATTTTGGCCAGTTAAACCCTAATTTGCAAAGTGGCCCGTGCGATGCACTTTGCATATGCAGTGCAATAGGGGACCACATGGTTGCGATAATGCATTTTCAGTGGTGCCATATAGCACCATGTAGTTTGTACAGGAGTTGGACCCTAATTAATACACGTAAAATGATAAATTTGAAAGTTGGATAGGGGTACATACCACGGGTCCTGCACCAACTGGCCGCTGGTGCATCTAAACCCTCTCTAACATGTGCCTGGGAAGCTGTCGTTGCACCATTTCAACCAAAACTCAGAGCTCAAATGTGAAAAATTTCTAAAGGCTAAGATTGCAAATGAATTGAAAATGACCCCTTCAGGTCTATTTAAGCCTAAAAATTAGGGTTTTTTGACCTAATTTGACCTTTCAGCTAGGGTTTTGGTCCCTTGAACCTATTTTCATCCAACCGAAAGTCATTTTGCATCCCTTTTGGCATTTTAAAGCATTTTTTTGGCATTCTGGGGCATTTTTGACCTATCGAGCACCTTGTCATATTTTTCGGGAGATCATCCAAAAATTCAAAAATTTTGTTAGATCTCTTGAGGGGGCAATATCCTGCAATATCCTTCCACTAGGCCAACAGTGGGGCATCTAAAAAAATTTCAAAAAATCCCAGACCTTTGATCACAGTAGTTTATTCTTTGAATCAATGCAACAAGTACATTGCTTCAAAGAGGGGAAAAATGTAGACATGGAAAATTTACAAGTTCGTTTTGGCACACCCGATCCCGATTACTAACAACGTTTTCTCTTAAATCACATTCTCAGTATTTCATCACTTTTTATCTTTTAATTCAATAAATCACTATTTATTGGATTAAGTCTTCCTCTGTCACTGATTAAATTAAATCAATTTAATTTAATAAACCTTACATCCCTATTTAATTAAATAAATCATTTTATTTAATTAAAATATCTAAAGTCCTATTATATTAAATAAATTAAAACCTTATTTGATTTAATCTAACATTTTCCTTCTTGATTAAATAAATCAAATCATTTATTTAATAAATCATTTCCTCTCAATTCTGGACTTAAATCAATTCATAAATCTAAGTCTAAATTGTCACATCACCTAATTCTTCATTAAATTAATCAAATCCATGATTAACTTAATCCTTCTCACTAAAATCCTCTAGAAAATGCAAGTTGCACAATAAATCAATTACTTTGATTTATTAATTCTTCTATTTTCCCTCACAAAGCATCGAAAGGGAATATTCCCTTATTTGAATTTAAAAAGGCCAAGTGGACTTGGTCCTTCCAACAAGGCATTCAATGCCTCTTACATGTCCTTGACCTTGAGCCAAGTGACATTTACTGCACTTCCCTTCCCCCTTCAACAAGTCAACTGAACATTTCAAATTCAAATTTATGCATTTATCATGCACATTGGCCAAAATGTGCTTATTCCTCATCCAATCACATGTGGACAAGTGGCACAATGCCATTGGATTATCCTTTTTCCCACATTGCTCAATCTTTCTCACTTCTTCCAAATTGAAGTCTATAAATTGGAGACTTCTCTCTTCATTTCCCATCCACAATTCATATGCAAAGTTACTCTCTTCAAGTAAGAACTAATTTTTCCCATTTTCATCCAAGCATTCACAATATTTCATATTTGGCATCAAGATTATGCTCAAATCTCTTTGGAGATTTGACCATTGTTCAATCAACCACATTGCAACTTAGGAATTGGGAAAGGGCCAATTGCAACACTCCATTGGCACCAATTCCCCCATAGAATCATCAATTTGTTCACTTAATTAGGACTTGTTTTCATTTATTTTAGTTGTCCTTCCCTTGTTCCTATTTTAAGTTTTTTAACAAATGGATTTTATGGGGAATCCCTCATATTTGCTTGCATTTTTTATCTAACACTAACAATGTTTGTCATCTTTGTGCAATTGCAGGTTTAGGGGTTCACACATAGTAAAATGAACATAGCATAATAATTCATGATACATTGAAAACTCAACATGGTATTTACAATATGTATTACAAATATTAATAGGTACATAATAAAATAGATTACAAGATTCAAAATCCCTTTGTGATATTCACAAATTTGGATGTACTTCACAAAATGTTTTGTACAATATTATTAGGCTACATTCCAAGAAATTTTTAAGATGTGGTGTGCGATCTCTGTTAGAATCCAAGATCACCTGCATGCAAATGGATACCTGTGACATGCAAAAGACATGCAAAACCAAGAAGATGTTCTGCAAACCTCAAAGTGTAAAATGCATTATCAGAATCTCAGTTATTACAAAGAGATCAATCCTTATGAAGGAGATCAAGAAACCCTAAAAGGGAAACCCTAAATGAAACCCTAGTGTGCACACTTAATAATTAATAAATAATTATTAATGCGCCTAAGTTTAGCTTAAGCAACTAGAGGAATAAGTGACTTAATTAATTAACCAGTATGATGTAATTAATTAAGCGTAATAAAATTATTACTCTAACACCCCCCCTTAAGATGAACTTAGGAAGAAGCTAAAACACTAGAATAAGATGCATGCAAGAAAAGATGGGTCCCGGCAACTAGGCCTGATCAGGTACCCATTTACAAATGCAAGAAAGAGGTAGAGGAGGAAAACCCAGTGGGACAAAACCCCCCTACAATGATATGACATGCTGCAAAGAAGCACTGGAAGAACACTGTAGAGTAACACTGGAACCGCAATCTGGCAAGCAAGGAAAGATACTTCTGTCTACAAGAAACCATATCGGAATCATAATGATGCAACAGCAGACCCGATGCCACGGAACACTCGAAAACTCCAAACGGGAACAACTCTGGAATCTATGAAGCAGCAGTCGATTATTAAATGATGTATCACTGAAAATGAAGTGCAAAGATGCAAGAAGCACTCTCCCAACTGTCAAAATATCCAAGTAATCTCCAAAACACCCATTGGGTCAAATCTGGAATAACTAAAAACTTGTGACAGATACAGAAAAAAGTGCATGGACAGCAACATAGAGCTCCTCAATACCTTTCCAATGCCGCAAAGATAGCGAAAATTGGAGATCGTGGCAAAAAGTTATGAGCTCGGAAGCATAAAAAGTACATCTGACTTCAACCAGCAATAAAAGTAGTAAAAGAGGAAAATATTGAAAAATAAACTGCACCAAATGAAAGTGCTCGGAACCAGCTTTCCGGCGATATCTTGTTTGCCCAATTTTGATACCATATGCCCAAGTTATACAAAAAAGAAAAAAACTGCTTCTTTAGAGAAAACTAGGGTTAGGAGGGGACAAACACCACCGTACAGACGCTGATGTCATGCTAATGTCAGCGGTTCACGGGCATAAATTTGACGGCCTGGAGGCCGTCGTCGCAAAAAACTGGTCCGCCTGCAAAAAAATTTTGGCCCCTGGTCACCCATGTGACCGTGGGCGCAGAGCAGGGTGCTGGGCGGAGCCCCTGATTCTCCATGGGACCGCGGCTGCAGTGGAAGAGCCCGGGGCTGGCAGACAGCCCCCGGTCGTCCATGTGACCGGGGCTTACCCTGTTGGAGCCCACGGGGGCTGGGCGTAGGCCGGCGGTGAATGGAGGGGGAGCCACCAGCGGCGGCTGCTGCTAGGTGGCCGCCCGGTGGCGCGGCGGCGGCGGGGACCCTAGAACTGCAGGTGCCGGCACAATTCCCCAAAAACCACTTTTTTTCAAATTTTTTTCGAAAACTGCGCTTCGTGAAGCGTGCTGGGGAGGCTGTACGGCTCCCCTGGCAAAAAAATTTTGCCTCAGAAACGAACTGCTCAAAAATGGATGATTTGACAGGCGTTTCTAGGGTTTTGGGGCGCTGCGAACGCGATGGCAACGTCCGTTTGAGCCCATAGTGTCCCAAAAATTCAGCTACCCCCAGATCTTGCAAAAAATGATGCCTGTGGAAACCCTTGCACTTGAAACTCACTGAGAAGCCATATCTTCAGATCACGAACAGGCAGCGGCAGGTCTGGAGCTCTGATACCATGTTAGAATCCAAGATCACCTGCATGCAAATGGATACCTGTCACATGCAAAAGACATGCAAAACCAAGAAGATGTTCTACAAACCTCAAAGTGTAAAATGCATTATCAGAATCTCAGTTATTACAAAGAGATCAATCCTTATGAAGGAGATCAAGAAACCCTAAAAGGGAAACCCTAAATGAAACCCTAGTGTGCACACTTAATAATTAATCAATTATTAATGTGCCTAAGTTTAGCTTAAGCAACTAGAGGAATAAGTGACTTAATTAATTAACCAGTATGATGTAATTAATTAAGCGTAATAAAATTATTACTCTAACAATCTCAATTACCAATTCTTAAATTTAAAACATCCTTTATATTCGATGATACTCTAGATTGAGAGTGCCAAAAAAATTCAATTTCACTCTTTATGTTACTAGTTAGATTCTTATCAACACATGGAAGCCTCCCACTAAAAGACTATGTATCATTTTGAAGAGGACTATTGAGTCTTTCTCTTCTTGAGAGTGCTCTAGATGATGTTGTATGATTTAGATCTAAATAAATACAAGTTTTACTCATGCAATAATCCTTTCTCAAATGATGGCTTACTATTGGGGTTTTGATCACTCTATGAGCAACTCTTATAATTTTCCTTACTAGTCTTTCCAATAGAAGTTAGAGCATTAAAAATAATCTTTTACAATAATACCATTTTTTCTTACTTTTTGGTGACACGAATCTTCAATTTCTTTAATAATGGTCTGATTTTGTAATACTATTAATTGCACAAAAGGTTGACACTGTTCGGTTAATGTCTTATTAGAAAAGTATTGATTGAACATTTGGGTAGTCCACAACCAAACAATTGATGATGACCTCTTTCCATCAAGATTATCTATTATATTCTCATCTATTTCAAGTAGCCATTTTGGGGTTCTTGAATGTTGAGAATTATCATTAGATTCATTATAAATAGATGGATTTAGGATTTCATTTTCTTCTTCGTAAATATTCTCTCTTCTTGTATAATTAGGAGATAAATTGATATTCATTGTTTCATTTTCACCTATTTCATGTTCAACATTAATATTTTTTAGTTTCATACTCAACATTTACAAATTCATGTTGAACATTTTATTTCTCAATTTCATGATCATAAATTTCAATTCAATTGATTTTTCAACATTTTGAATTTATTTTCATGCTCAACATTTACAATTTCATGTTCATCATTTTGTATCTCATTTTCATGTTCTAAAATTTCAATTTTAATTTCTTCTTCAATATTTTTAAATTCAATATCATGGTCACTTTGAATTTCACTTAAAGGTAATGAGGAGCCTTCTCCTTGAAGAGAGTTTGAAATACCTCTTCTTTCCAACCTCTTCCTTTCTCTATCTTTCTCTCTACTTGCCTCAATTGCCTTTTCTTGACAGTTCCTCTTCCTTTTTGCTTTACAATGACTTTTACTTCCCATTATCCCAACCAAAATAAGTACCAAATGATTGAAAGAATAATTTATTTTTTTAAAAAGGAGTGACCCAAAAGATAATTCTTCTCTTTAATGTGTAGAAATCATTATATTTCCAACATACCAAAGAATGTGGGGACTCTTGGAATAGACAAAATTGACTTTTATCCATTTTCTCCACTCTAACAAAATGGATATCCATTTTTTTAAGAAAAATGAATATCCACTTTGTTGAATAAAATAGGGTTCACATAAGGTATGGGAAAGATGGTGTCCAAAACAAATATCCATTTTTCTTTCAAAAATGGATATCCGTTTTTCTTTCAAAAATAGATATCCTTTTTTAAGCTTGTTATATTAATATAAATAACATAATATAATTTATTCATATAATATATTAAGATTGTATTTATTATAATACTATTTTTAGTGTTCAAATAGATCAAAGCAATAAACATTAAGAATTGTATGGAGATTAAATAACCTAGAAATAAAAATGAAGAATAAAACAAAAAAGATCAACACATAATTTTAATGTGGTTCACCCAATATGGGCTACATCCACAAAAACTCAGCCACCTAATGATTTTATTATCCAGTGCAAAAAAAATTACAATCTCATGAATACCATACCGCAACTTACATCCCAACTGCTTATAACAAGATTTTGAAAGTTTCTAGAATTAGGGTTGTTTACAGCCATTTTTCATTTGTATAGTATTTTCATGATCAATTGCCACATACCAACAATCTCCCACTTGGAGACTAATTAAGATCCACAACAAACAATCTCTCATTTGATGATTGATCTTGGATGACACCGCTACACTTAAAACTCCCATTGGATTATAGGTCTGTCTAGTTTCTTATGTACACCATTGTCAGTCATGAAGGCCAATGGAAACTAATGAGAAAATCCTTTTCCCCCATGTAATTTCATTTGTGAACATATCTGGAGGATTCTTGCTTCTGTGAATTTTCTCTAGCTTCAACTGGCTAGATGAAGTGGTAACTGAGTTGTATGTGCTTAGTTTTTAAATACAAAGATAAATTCTTAGAAATATGAATGACACTCTAGCTATCAGTGCAGAAAGGGATATCTTTTTGTCGATGTCCCAATTTCTTTAGAAAATCTTGTAATCAAATCATCTTCTTGCTATCTTTCGTAGAAGAAACATACTCAACTTTAGTGGTTGAAAGTATAAAAAAAAATTATAGCCTTGAAATTCAATTGACTATGGTACCTGCTTTAGTAAAAACATACCTTGTAGTACTCCTCCTTCTATCAATATCACCTGCCAGATCATCATCAACCTATCCTTTTAGAGTAGAATTTGTTCCTCCAAAACATAGTTTCTTTGAAGTAGTACCTCTCAAATATCAAAGAATCCATTTCACCACATTCCAATGTTCCATTATGAAATTTCTCATATACCTTCTCACAACTTTGATTGCATGTGCAATATCTAGCCTTGTGCATACCATTGCACAAATCAAGCTACCAAATGTTGATGCATATGATATCTTAGACATTTTTTCTTCCACCTCTTGTGTATTTGGACACATCTCCTTAGTCAACTTAAAATGACTAGGCAAAGGTGTACTAGCTACTTTTGCATTATACATGTTAAACCTTTTCAACACCTTCTCTACATACTCACTTTGAGACAAAAATAATATTTTGTTTGTCCAGTCCCATGTGATCCTCATACCAAGGATTTGATTTTTTGCACTCAAATCCTTCATAAAAAGTGAATTATCTAATTTCTTCTTAAGTTCATTAATATGGTGCATGTTAGACCCGGAAATAAGCATGTCATCAACATAAAGAAATAAGAGAATATAGCTATCATTACCCAAATTTTTTAAAAAACACAATAATAAGAATGACATCTTTTGTAACCTTGTTCAACCATAAAACTATCAAATTTCAAATACCATTGCTGAGGTGCTTGCTTCAGGCCATAAAAAGACTTATTTAACCTACATATAAATTCCTCCTTACCCTTGACCTCATATCCATGTGGTTGCTACAAGTATATTTCCTCTTCCAAATCCCCATGGAGAAATATTATTTTCACATA
The DNA here is from genome assembly GCA_007115665.2 of Sequoiadendron giganteum. NCBI lineage: Eukaryota > Viridiplantae > Streptophyta > Pinopsida > Cupressales > Cupressaceae > Sequoiadendron > Sequoiadendron giganteum. The sequence goes on along the minus strand of CM021101.1, from coordinate 21,880,543 downwards.
TAGCTATTCAAGATGCAAGTATTCTACAACCATAATACTTAGAATAGTTCTAATAGACGTCATCTTATAGCCAGAGAAAATATTTCATCAAAATCTATACCCTTTTTTTGTTTAAAACCTTTTACCATGAGTTTGGCCTTATATATTTTCTTGCCTCTATATTCTTCCTCCAACCTATAAACCCATTTATTTGGAAATTATCTCTTACCTTTAGGTAGTTGGACTAAGTCCCAAGTCTGATTTTGTAGTAATGAATCCATTTCCTCTTTCATGCCTAGCTACCACTACTTTTTGGTATCTACCTGAATTGCTTCTTCATAACCTTTAGGTTCACCATAATCAATTAATAATATAGAATATAATGATGGATAAAATATTTTTGGAGGTCTAGTTATCCTTGTAGATCATCTAACACTTATAGGGGTTTGTAGGATAATTTTTTGTTCTTGAGCTTTAGGTACCACTGGCATTTTATTTTCTAGAATCTCATCTAGCACAACATATTCCTTTTTGGCCTATTGATGATTCTTTTCATGTAGCTGATCCTTATACATGACCTTCTCATTGAATATAACATCTCTTCTCCTAATTATTTCATGATTTTCATAATTCCATACCGATAACCAAATTCATCTACTCAATATCCAATGAAGGTACATTTTTTAGACTTAGCCTCAAGCTTGGTTCTATTTTGAATATCAACATGGATAAAAGCTTCACAACCAAAGGTTTTCGGAAATGAATAGTTTACATTTTTACCCATCCAAGCCTCCTCTAGAATGCCACATCCAAAGGATTTGAAGGTCCCCTTTTTATTAAATAAACAATGATATGTATAAAATCTTCCCAAAAGTGTAAGGGTAGTCCAACATGCAATATCATGCTCCTTGCACACTCCATAATGGTTCTATTCATCCTCTTAGACACACCATTTTATGTTATGGATTCCATTGTATGAATAGTAATTTTTTAAATTTTTTACTGCAATACTTTCGTCCATTATCAGATTTGAGACACTTCATAAAATTTCCTATCTCATTCTCAACCAAAGGTTTCCACCTTTTAAAAGTTTCAAATACTTATGATTTTTTTTTTAGGAAATACACCCATGTTTTTGTAGTTGTATCTTCAATAAAAGTAACATAATAGCAAGAGCCCCCAAGAGAAGATACTTGAGTTGGTCCCCATACATCTAAATGCAGAAGCTCTAATTTCTCACTCTTCTTATCTTTCCAAAATTTGAGAAATCATACTCTTTTCTATTTTCCATAAACATAATTTTGTAGAACTCCAAGTAAATCTTCTTTAGAACTAGTAGCAGATTTATGGAGTGAAGGATCTTCATCCCTTTCTCACTCATGTGTCTAGGTATATGGTGCCACAACTTTTGTTTATATCCCTATATAAAGTAATATAACTATCTCAGTAGCAATTGTTTCTATAGAAGTTAAGGTAGAATAAGTATTACTAGTATAGAAATACAATGTGCTTACCTTTTCACCTTTAGCTACTACTAATGCACCTTTAATGACCTTCCAAAATTTTCTAAAAAGGTAACTATGCAGCCTTCACTACCTAGCTGTCATGCAAAAATTAAATTACTTCTCAAATTTGGAACATGTCTTACCTCCTGTAAGAACCATTCATTTCCATTCTGCAACTTGATGTTTATCTTTCCTTTTCCAACAATCTGATAGGGTTCATCATCACCCAAATCTACCTATCTAGAATCACCTTGAACATAATCTATAAAATATTTCATATGGGGTGTGGCATGAAATCAAGCCCCTAAATCAATTACCTAGGAATCATTAGCATTATCTAAACATAGAATTAAAGCATCCAACAATTTATTAATTTCAACATTAGCTTCCTTACTATCATCATGTTGCCTTTCTCCTTGTTTACCCTTTTGAGACCAACAATCCTTCTTCAAGTGTCTTGGTTCTCCATAGTGCCAACAATCCATTCTTCCTCTAGATTTAGATATGCCTTTACTCAACTTCCCTTGTGACTTCCCATGATTTGTTGGGATTTTCTGTCTCTCCTTTGTTCTTCCCCTATTATCTATAGCCAAAGAATTACCATATTTTGAACTTGTTGGAAACAAGCTACACTAAGAGGGGGGGTAAATGAGTGTTATGAAAAAGTAAACATTATTAATATTTATCTTCAAAGAACTTGTAGCATTCAATAAAAATGCATGAATAAGAAGAAAACAATCACTACACCATAACACAAGAATTTTTACATGGAAAACCTGTTAGGAGGAAAACCATGATGGATGCCCAATCCACTATATGATCTGAGTATACTCAAATAAAGTTTACAATATGGGGAATGCACTTGCATTCAGGTGCACTACCTAGAGCTCACTATTCAAAGGGAAGGATCACTACCTTAGGAAGAGAATCAGATTAAAACCATCTAAGAGTTTTAACTAAGAAAAATAACATCTACATATGCTTGATTATAGTTTTGGTTAGGCACAATATTCAATCTTCTATCCTACATAATGATTCTGCACTTGTGCTCTATTCTTCTCACACTCATAATATAGATCCCTTATGCACAAGTGAAACTATGCATTATCATTTTTATTCTCTACTCTTATTTGAAATTTTAATCAACACACTTCATACATACATACATACTCCGAAATGATACAGAAAATCTCTTATATATATCCACAACTTAGAATTCAATAACAATATTTTGGCTTCAATAGAACAAAAGAATATTTATATCTATCAGTTGAAATCATAAGTAAACTATAATGCACATCCACAATGGTGAGTTACAACATAGCTAGGACCCAAAAAAAATGCACAAACACAAAAATACTTAACTAATTACTTCCCATACACCCGCAACAGGATATACTCACGAAGTCAACTCCAGAACTCATAAAAAAAAGAATTATCCAACCAAATATTCTAACTCAAACAAGGATCAATACGAGGCACTAAGATTTATTAACAACACTAATAATACATTGATAAACCTTCACTAAGATGCACAACACAAAATATTAATGAAAAATTTGTATGTCAACTGATGAACCCCAAACTGTCAGATGCTCTGTTCTTCCTTAACTATTTTGCAATCTGACTTCTGGTAGGATAAATTGATGATGCACGGATCTATACATAGACTTTGTTTGTCATCAATGAAAGAAAAAAATGATATTCATAGTGTCTCTTTCCAACAAAACTCTCACATGTGCTTTTTTCGTTGCATTTCCTCGCTAAGGATGACACCAAGAACATAATCAAATTTCAATTTATTTGAACTAGAGATAGAGTTACTTACAACCATTACCAAGTTATTCCAAATTTTTGGAAAATAACATAAAACCAAGAGACCCCTCACCTCTTCATCAAAATTCAATTTTATATAAGTTAACTAACTGGTAATCATACTAAACTCATTTAAATGATTTTTCACAAATCCACCTTCAATCATTTTTAGATTAAACAAACACTTCATGAGAAATACCTTATTTGAGGTAGAGGGTTTTTAATACAATTTAGCCAAAGCTTCCATAAAATCCTCTTTTGTCTTTAATTTTGTTATATTGAACACCACAAATGTTGCCAAGCACAGTCGAATGGTTCCCATTGACTTTCTATTTAGAATCTCCTATTATTCATTGGACATCGTAGCATCTTTCTGCTATTTTCCTTGCAATGTTTGCCATAGATCCTTTTGATACAAATAATATTCCATCTACATCTTCCATAATTGATAATTTTGGCCATTGAACTTCTTAATGTTGAATTCTCCTTCTTCCATTGCTCGCACTCAAATCTAGAAGTTTCCTTCCAATCGATATGGGCTACATCCATAGAAACTCAACCACCCAATGATTTAATTATCTAGTGCAAAAAAAAATACAATCTCACGAATACCATACCAAAACTTACATCCCAATCTCTTATAACAAGCTTTTTGGAAGCTTCTAGAATTAGGGTTTTTTACAAAGTTGTTTTTAATTTGTACAATATTTGCATGATCAGTCACCACATACCAACATATTATATATATTAATATTATTATTATAATAATATTATTATTATAATAATATTTATATTAATATAATATATATAATATTATATTATTATATAATTTTTAGACATATTAATATATTAATTTTAATATGTAAAACAAAAAATTATTTGTATAGGCAAAATGGGTCCCCGTGTTATAAATAAAGGATATCCATTATGTACACATAACATATATCCATTATGTGGAACTCAAATAGACCAGACTTGTCTCCAAAAATATGGGGAAGTGATGTTGCACAAAATGAATATACGTTATATAAAATTTAAACTATCTATCATATATTAAATATTATGTGTTATATGATATATTGCATAGATATTATATATTATTATATTTTAAAATATATTATATATTATATTTATAGAACAATCGATTTTAATATATGTTATATATTGTATTACTAGTAAAATATCAAGATAATGGAGATAAGGAGAGAGAGTGGTGCAGGAGCACCCCAAAGTGCATCTAGGAGGCTAATCAAAAGGTCAAGACTTAACAACTTGTTTAGTTAACCTATGGCCAATCCTTTCCATTTCTTGGATTTGTGCCTTAAAGGCATTATAGAATTTGTTTTGTGTTCATCAGGTCATGTTGACCATTTACTAGATTGGGAATTGGCTACTAAGATAGGTGTTGACCTTGTAGACCTCCCTAGGTAATAGTTTGTTTTGCAATTTTGAAAAATAAGACTTATGGAAACATAAACAGCCATGGAACAGTTGGGGCTCAAGCCTAAATGAATTTGAGAGTCTACTTAAGATGTGCATCAACTTGTGTGAAAGGTTGGAAGGCAGTGAGAATGTTTGTAATTTTGAAATTTGATAAATGCTAAAGTGGACAGTGAGAAGGATAAGTGAAATTATGGGTTTGTTTTAATTTTTGTGTGAATAGGAGTAGTCATGGATCTATAGGTTATTGTAGGTTGTTGTATACCTATGGTCCAAGCTTTGTGTGGTGTTAATTAACTTGTGTAATTAGTTTCCAAGCATTGTTTTGAAGTTTATTTGGTTTGTTTAGTTCACTATTTTGTTTGGCAGACTGTGATTGATGGAGTCCTGATTACTTTCCCACTATATGTGAGTATGGGACTTTGGGAAATGTGGTTAGGCTCCATGCATGTACATAAGTTATAGGTAGGAGTGGTCAAGAGTGATGGAGGCATGAAGAAAGACTTATCCTAGGCGAGCTTGGTAGTGCTCGGCTAGGAAATTCTTGAAGTGCAAGGCACTTAGCTTGCAGGGGTGACCTCTCCTTACTTATCCCCATGGTATAAAGGTGGAAAGGAGCCTTAAAAAGGCTTGGTAACAAGGAGGAGGTCCCAACAGTCCATTTGGGTGGAGAACCAAATAACATTCCATCAGGTGGTCAAAAAATGGCTCCAAAAGGCCTAAATTTGCTAATTGGGTAGGACTGACCTGTGTATGGACAATCAAGGGACAAGACCTTTGAAATATTGAAGAGGTAGGAATCAAGACTATGAATCCAGTGAAGAGATTCAGGGTTCATTGGAGGAGTTAGGATAGTTACTTCTTTCTCTCAGAGGAAAGGCCTACTTTGGGAAGCCTAAAAATTAGGGAGATAAAACCCTAGGTGAGGGTTTGGAGGTAGTGGATGACAAGTGGAATTTGGTGAACCTACCAGTACCCTAGGAGGAATGTTGGAATCCTGTTGAAACCTTTCTACACCCCTACAAAGAGAAATTGAAGGAATGGAGGTATTTAGCCTTTAGGGAAGATTAAGGGCTAGGGAAAAGAATGGTAGAGAAAGCACCAAGATTGGCTTGGTTAGGGAAATGGAAATTATAGTAGGGTTGGCCAGGAGAACCAGGGGTGCCTAACTATTATTAGGGCATATAGGTTAAGGTGGTGGAGAGTGGCACCATAGGGGTTCTTGAGAACAAGGACCCAGAGCATGGAACAATGAGTGTTCCACCCAATCCTACCCTATTAGATTGGTATTAGAGCAAGTTAAAGATTTGAGAGTGAATTTTGTATGTTAGACCTTGAATCAAGTGGTTCCACAATCATGGTGACAAATTCTGAGTTGGAAAAGAAGGTTGAAGACCAAGAAGAAGATAATAGAAGACTAAGGGAAAGACTCGCACAATTGGAGGAGACATTGAGTACTGTGCTAAACAAGGATGGTGAGGACAGTAATAGGGTACCAAAGAAAGAAGAGGTTGCAGAGGAAGACAAGATCCCTGAACCTAAGCCTGTTCTACAAGAGGAGCCTTTCTTAAAGGGATTGAAAGCTTTGAGTGGGAAAGCACTTGAAGGCATACCATTGTTCAGTGGGAAGATGGAAGCCGATCTAGTCATGGATTGGATAGAAGGCATGGAGAATCATTTTGAGTGTGATGGAGTCACAGAAGCACAGAAGGTGAAGGTGGCCAAATCAAGATTGAGAGGATCAGCCTTGACATGGTGGAAATTCATCCAAACAGAGAGGGAGAAGGAAGGAAAGAAACCCATCTCAACTTGGAAAGGTATGGTTGCAAAGGTGAGAGAAGCCTACATGCCTGATGATTATGAGATTCAGTTACACAAGAAGAGACAAAGCCTAAGGCATAAAGACCTAGATGTGAATTCCTACACAGAGGAGTTCCAAAAACTTTGTATGAGGTCTAATGTTTTAGAAGATGAAAGCCTCAAGGTGGCTAGGTATCTTAATGGATTGAAATGGAACATTCAAGAGGAGATGGCTCTTTTAAGTCCAAAGACAGTACACCAATGCTATCAATTAGCTATCAAAATTGAGGAGAGAAGCAAGAGGAAGCAAGATCAGGCTTCTAAAGGTAGAGGTAAAGGTGGAGATCAAAGAGGACAGCGAGGTGGCTACCTAGGTAGAGGCAATGACCAAAGAAACCAAGGAGAGTTTAAATCCATAGATCATGGAAATGAAACACCTTCTAGAGGAGGGTATAACAGAGGTAGAGGTTCTCAAGGAGGATCCAATAGAGGAAGAGGAGTAGGCAGGAGCAATTCATACTTTGCAAACATGAAATGCTACCGTTGTGGTCAAGTTGGACATCCAGCTTATAGGTTCCCAGAGAAAGCATCTTCATCAAGCAATGAGAAGAGAGTGGATTATGCACAAGAGGACACCATGAGTCTTAAGTCAACTGAGGTCAGTCACATTGAGTCTAAGGTGGGAGAGAATCTGATGTTTAGAAGAGTGTTGATAAGACAACCGGTCAAAGAAGAAACAAAACAAAGAAGAGCTCTATTTAGAGTGAAGGGTAAGATACTTGGTAAAGTATGTAAGGTGATTATAGATTCAGGTTCCATAGACAATATCATCTCAGAAGAGGCAGTAATGAAACTAAAATTGAAGAAGGTACCCCACACTAACCCCTACAAGGTCACATGGCTTAACAAAGGGCAGAGTGTTCTAGTGAATGAGCAAGTAACAGTGGATTTTTCCATAGGATGGTACAAAGAAAAGTTAGTTTTTGATGTTTTACCCATCGATGCATGCCATCTAATATTGGGAAGACCATGGCAGTATGACAGAGGTGCCATGTATGATGGGAAAGAAAATAGCATCTCCTTCAAGAAGGATGGAAAGACTTTCAAGTTGCAGTCACTGTCAGAAGAGGATGAAGGACACTCAAAGACACCACGTGTGCTACTAAGTAGTGGGAAAGAGTTCCTCAACACCCTACATGAAGGTGGAGAAGGATATGTAGTGTTATTGCAGTCCAAAGAGGAAGAGAAGATTGAAAAACTAGTCATACCCGAAGAAGTCCAGAATTTGCTTGAAAAGTATAAAGACATAGTAAGTGATTGTACACCTGCAAATTTACCTCCTAAAAGAGCTATTAGTCATTAGATTGAATTCATACCTAGAGCATCATTTCCTAACAAATCCGCTTATAAGCTTACACCGGATCAGAATCTAGAGGTAGCTAGACAAGTGCAAGAGTTGTTGGATCAAGGATTGATTCAAAAGAGCATCAACCCATGTGTAGTACCAGTAGTTTTGGCAACCAAGAAGGGAGGAAAATGGAGGTTATGTACTGATTCTAGAGCAATAAATAGAATCACCATTAGGTATAGGTTCCCTATTCCTAGAATTGAAGATTTAATGGATTGTCTAGGAGGAGCTCAATACTACACCAAGTTGGATCTCAAGAGTGGATACCATTAGAGCAGAATTAAGGATGGTGATGAATGGAAGACAACATTTTAAAAAAATGATGGATTATATGAATGGAGAGTGATGCCATTTGGTCTCTCCAATGCCCCTAGCACATTCATGAGGCTCATGAATGAAGTGCTTAAGGATTTCATAGGGATATTTGTGGTTGTATAAGGACTCAAGTATAGTGGGAAAGTAATTAGGACTCCATTAATCACAATCTGCCAGACAAAACAATGAACTAAACAAACCAAATAAACTTAAAAAACAATGCTTGGAAACTGATTACACAAGTTAATTAACACAACACAAAGCTTGGAACATAGGTATACTACAACCTACAATAACCTACAAAGCCATGACTTCTCCTGTTCACACAAAAATTAAAACAAACACAGAAATTCACTTATCCTTCTCCCTATCCACTCTAGCATTTATCAAATTTCAAAATTACAAATGTTCTCACTGCCTTCCAACCTTTCACATAGTTCGGGGCACATCTTAAGTATACTCTCAAATTTAGTTAGGCTCAAGCCCCAACTATTCCATGGCTGGTTATGTTTCCATAAGCCTTATTTTTCAAAATTGCAAAACAAACTAATACCTAGGGAGGTCTACAAGGTCAACACCTATCTTAGTAGCCAATTCCCAATCTAGTAAATGGTCAACTTGACCTTATGAACACAAAAAAAATTCTATAATGCCTTTAACGCACAAATCCAAGAAATGGAAAGGATTGGCCATAGGTTAACTAAACAAGTTGTTAAGTCTTGACCTTTTGATTACCCTCCTAGATGCACTTTGGGGTGCTCCTGCACCATTCTCCCCCTCTCTGCCCAAACACTATGGAGTAGAAGGAGAGATCAATGACATGTCAATGCCAAGCTTCTTGAACTAATGTTCTTGTACCCATGTAGCTTCTGATTCATGCTTATTCTTCCACTTAATAAGGTGCTCCGTGTACACCTTGTGTCTTGTAGACTTTTGCGCCCTTGACTCCAAGATCCTTTCAGCTTGTTGCTTGTCTTGAGAAGGTAGGGGTATGTTGCTGATGTCCTTGAAGATCTCCTTACTATTCTGATCCACATCATTGACTGGTCCTCTGTACTTGATCAAGTCAACTATATTAAAAACTGTTGAGATTCCTAAGTCAGTAGGTAGCTCAACCTTGTATGCATTTTTACCATACTTGGCCAATATCTTGCATGGTCCTACTCTCTTCATCTGTAGCTTGGTTGATACTCCCTTCTGCAACCTAGATTTGTTGAGGTGAACCATTACATAATCTCCCACTACAAATTGCACACATCTATGTTAAACCACCATTTAGCAGGGTTACTGGGACTTGGGTCTCTATCTTGGGCAGGACACCAAATACACGTTTCTTTACCTATTAATGAACTCTTAGATGATGGAGTGGACCCTAAAGAGATACCACTTCCTCATGAATTTATTTTAAATTGTGAGCTTTTAGCTCAACTTTATCCCAGTTTTGTTGAGGGATTGACCCCATTTTTCACCCTAAATTGGTCGGAATATTCAGAATTTTTGACTTTTCGTGGAGGACTCAACCCAGTAACGAGGGGTCTATGGCTGACCGATACTACACACCACAATTTGGCTATTGCAATTCTTTTTCTAATCACTGGTCATATGTATAGGACCAATTGGAGTATTGGTCATAGCCTCAAAGAAATTTTGGAAGCTCATAAAGGTCCATTTATAGGAGAAGGGCATAGAGGTCTTTAAGAGATCTTAACTACTTCATGGCATGCTCAATTAGCTCTAAACCTAGCTATGTTAGGGTCTTTGACTATTTTCGTAGCTCACCATATGTATGCTATTCCTCCCTATCCATATCTAGCTACTGACTATGGTACCCAACTATCTCTGTTCACACACCATATGTGGATTGGTGGATTTCTCATAGTTGGTGTTGCTGCACATGCAACTATTTTTATGGTAAGGGACTATGATCCGACAACTCAATACAACAATCTTTTAGACCGTGTTCTGAGACATCATGATGCAATTGTATCACACCTCAACTAGGCATGTATTTTCTTAGGCTTCCATAGTTTTGGTCTATATAGTCATAATGATACTATGAGTGCTTTAGGACGTCCTAAAGATATGTTTTTAGATACTGCTATACAATTACAACCTATCTTTGCTTAATGGATACAAAACACTCATGCTTTAGCACCCATTTTGATAGTTCCTGATGCAACAGCAAGCACCAGCTTAACCTGGGGAGGTGGTCATTTGGTAGTAGTAGGTGCCAAAGTAGCTTTGTTACCGATTCCATTAGGAACTGCTGATTTTTTAGTACACCATATTCATGCATTTACTATCCATGTGACTTTATTAATATTACTTAAAGGTGTTTTATTTGCTTGTAGTTCTCGTTTAATACCTGATAAAGTCAATCTTAGTTTTCATTTTCCTTGCGATGGGCTTGGTAGAGGAGGAACATGTCAAGTATCTACCTGGGATCATGTCTTCCTAGGGTTATTCTGGATGTACAATGCAATTTCGGTAGTAATATTCCATTTTAGCTAGAAAATGCAGTCCGATGTTTGGGGTAGTATAAGTGATCAGGGAGTGGTAACTCATATTACAGGAGGAAACTTTGCACAAAGTTCCATTACAATTAATGGGTGGCTCCATGAATTTCTATGGGCACAAGCTTCTCAAGTAATCCAATCTTACGGTTCTTCATTATCTGCATATGGTCTTTTATTCTTAGGTGCTCATTTCGTTTGGGCCTTTAGTTTAATGTTCCTATTTAGTGGCCATGGATATTGGCAAGAACTTATTGAATCTATTATTTGGGCCCATAATAAATTGAAAGTTGCTTCTGCTATCCAGCCCAGAGCCTTGAGTATTGTCCAAGGACATGCTATAGGAGTAGCTCATTACCTTCTGGGTGGAATCGCCACAACATGGGCATTCTTCCTAGCAAGAATTATTGTAGTAGGATAATGGCTAGGAGGATTTGAAAAGCATTATGGCATCAAGATTTCTAAAGTTCATCCAAGGCTTAGCCTAGGACCCAACTACTCATCGTATTTGGTTTGGTATTGCTACTGCACATGACTTTGAGAGTCATGATGATATTACCGAGGAACGCCTTTATCAAAAGATTTTTGCTTCTCACTTTGGTCAGCTAGCTATAATCTTTCTGTGGACGTCTGGTAATTTGTTCCATGTAGCTTGGCAAGGCAATTTCGAAGCATGGGTCCATGACCCCTTACATATAAGACCTATTGCTCATGCAATTTGGGATCCTCATTTTGGTCAATCAGCCGTAGAAGCCTTTACCTGAGGAGGTGCTCCCGGTCCGGTCAATATTGCTCATTCCGGTGTTTATCAATGGTGGTATACAATTGGCTTACGCACTAATGAAGATCTTTATACTGGAGCTCTTTTCTTGCTATTTCTTTCTGCTCTCTTTTTAACAGCAGGTTGGTTGCATCTACAACCTCAATGGAAACCAAGTGTTTCATGGTTTAAAAATGCCGAATCTCGTCTCAATCATCATTTGTTGGGACTCTTCGGAGTAAGTTCTTTGGCTTGGACGGGGCATTTAGTTCATGTTGCTATTCCTGAATCAAGAGGACAGCACATAAGATGGGATAATTTCTTGAATGTATTACCATATCCCCAAGGTTTGGAACCACTTTCTACAGGTCAGTGGAGTCTTTATGCTCAAAATCCTGATTCCAGTAGTCATTTATTTGGTACCTCTCAAGGGTCGGGAACTGCTATTCTAACTCTTCTCGGAGGATTCCACCCACAAACTCAAAGTTTGTGGCTAACTGATATCGCTCATCATCATTTAGCTATTGCATTTGTGTTCTTCATTGCTGGTCATATGTATAGAACCAATTTTGGAATTGGACACAGTATAAAAGATATTTTAGAAGCACATATTCCTCCGGGAGGCTTATTAGGACGCGGGCATAAGGGTCTTTACAACACAATCAATAATTCTCTTCACTTTCAATTAGGTCCTGCTCTAGCTTCTTTGAGAGTTGTTACCTCCTTGGTAGCTCAACACATGTATTCTTTACCTGCCTATGCATTCATAGCATAAGATTTTACTACCCAAGCTGTATTGTATACTCATCATCAATACATCACCGGATTCATTATGATAGGGGCATTTTCTCATGGAGCTATATTTCTCATTAGAGATTATAATCTAGAACAAAATAAGGATAATGTATTGGTGAGAATGTTGGAGCATAAGGAATCCATAATATCTCATTTGAGATAGGTTAGTTTATTCCTAGGTTTTTATACCTTGGGACTTTATGTTCATAACGATGTTATGCTCACTTTTGGTACTCCAGAAAAAAAAATCTTGATTGAGCTTATATTTGCTCAATGGATACAATCTGCTCATGGTAAGGCCTTATATGGTTTTGATGTACTCTTATCTTTAGAAAATGATCCAGCATTCAATGCTGGCAAAAGCATATGGTTAACCAGTTGGTTGAATGCTATTAACGATAGTAAAAATTCACTATTCTTAACAATTGGTCCCGGAGACTTTTTGGTTCATCATGCTGTTACTCTAGGTTTGCATACAACTACATTGATTTTAGTCAAAGGTGCTTTAGATGCACGCGGTTCTAAGCTAATGCCTGATAAGAAAGATTTTGGTTATAGTTTTCCTTAGGATGGTTCGGGACGGGGTGGTACTTATGATATTTCAGCCTGGGATGCTTTTTATTTAGCAGTTTTCTGGATGTTGAATACCATTGGATGGGTTACTTTCTATTGGCATTGGAAACATATCACCTTATGGCAGGGAAATGTAGCTCAATTTAATGAGTCTTCCACTTACTTAATGGGATGGTTAATGGGATTGTAGAAGATATCAGTAGTTTTCCATTTCCTGATCTCTTTCTTTCATGGGATCAATTTACCCTTGATTTTACAATAATATAGGGAGCTTAGCATGTCTAGGAATACGGGAGAACGTGCTTTTGCTAACATTATTACTAGTATTCAATACTGGGTTATCCATAGCATTACTATACCTTCTCTATTCATTGTAGGTTGGTTATTTGTCAGTACGGGTTTAGCTTATGATGTATCTGGGAGCCCTCGACCAAATGACTATTTCACAGAAAGCCGACAAGAGGTTCCATTAGTAACTGGCCGTTTTGATTCATTAGAGCAACTCGATGAATTTACTAGATCTAGATCTTTTTAGGAGGTATTAATGACTATAGATAGAACCTATCCAATTTTTATAGTTAGATGGTTGGCCATTCATAGACTAGTTGTACCTACGGTTTTTTTCTTGGGATCAATATCAGCAATGTAGTTCATACAACGATAAAATTTATATAAACTAAATCACGGAGCTATTTATGACACAATCAAACCTGAATGAACAAAATGTTGAATTGAATCATACTAGCCTCTATTGGGGGTTGTTACTTATTTTTGTACTCGCTGTTCTATTCTCTAATTACTTTTTCAATTAGGAATAGTGAGAAGACTTTCTTTTCTTATTTGCGGAAATCCAATACTTCGATGTATTATTATATTGAGCATGACTATTTAAAATGTGCAAGGAGGTAATGCAAATGGCCGCCGGAAGGATCCCTCTTTGGTTGATAGGTACTTTTACTGGTATTATCGTTATTGGTTTAATAGGTTTTTTTTTTTACGGGTCTTACTCCGGATTAGGATCTTCCCTGTAAGATCTCGCGATGCAGAGTTTATAAGAGAGCTTATCAGGAAATCTTATGAAACCAAAAATCAAAAACGTAAAAAATGAATAAATAAAGATAAGATCTTATTCTTCTTTGAACACAAAGGAAGGTAAGGTCTTATCTTTACTAAGGAGAAATGGAATTTTTTTACTTTTTCAAGGAGTAGGATAAGTGATAAAATAAGCGAAAATAATAAGCCAAGGTTACTGAATTCTCTCCTTACTTCTATTTATTTGTTTTGAATATGATAAATCAAGGTGAGAAAAGATAACATTTATATAATATGTTAATGTCGCGCAGAACTAGGAAACTAACTGTTTAGCAAGTTTGTTTCAGAATCACTCATTATTAAAGATGCACAAATAAAGGGCTCCGAAGAAGTATGACTTGATTGTTGCAATTTTTATTTATATAATCTAAAAATTCATTTTGACCAATTGAACTTTCTCAAATTGTTTCTTCTTAAGAACCAAAAATATCTATGCTAAAATGACAGATGCTAAGAATAATAAAAGACCTTGAACACGTAAAGGATCTTGAAGTACTATTTCTGCATTTTCCTTACCAAATCCACCTACATTAGGGTTATTCGTTAACGACTAATCCGCCTTGATGAATTTTCCTTTTGAAACAAGAAGTTTCGGTCCCGAAGGTACAAAGTCAACCACTTGTCGACCGTCTGATGGATTATCAATAGTTATTTGATATCCACCCTTTTCTTTACGTGCAATTTTACTTACTTTACCTGTTGTTGAACCATTGTAGACTGTATTGTTGCTTTTGTTACCATCGGGATAAATTTTTCCTCTTCCTCTATTACCACGCACATATATGGGATATTTCAGGAAGTGAGCTGCTTTATTAGTAGCAGCATTTGGTGAAAGGATGGGAAACACAATTTCACTATATTTTTGACCAGGAACAGGACCTATTATTATAATATTTTTTTGATTGGGATGATAGTTCTGAAAATAAAGATCACCTATTTTTTCCTTAATCTCGGGATAAATACGATCCGAAGGAGCTAATTCAAAACCTTTGGGTAAAATAAGAACAGCTCCTACATTTAAAGTTCCTTTCTTACCATTAGCAAGAACTTGTTTTATTTGCTTATCATAGGGTATTTTAACGACTGCTTCAAAAACAGTATCAAGAAGCACAGACTGTGGAACTTCAATCTCCATAGGTTTTTTAGCCAAATGACAATTGGCACATACAATACGTCCAATTGCTTCTCAAGGATTTTCATAACCTTGCTATGCGAAAATGGGATATGCATTTGCAATAGATGCCTGAGTCATTACATCGATCATTATTAAGATGGATATTGATTGAGTTATCCACTTTTTCACCCAGTCATCATAAGTTTTTCTATTTTGCACGGTTCAATTTTTTGTTACAATTCTTTTATTTAAAATAAATAGTAGTAGGTAACTATAATAGTTACCTACCTGCAATTCTACTACTATATTAAACCTAAAGCTAAAAATTAAGAAGTATCACCCTAAAAAAAGTAAAAAAGGTGGGGAGCATTTTTTATTCACTCATTGAGTGATAAATTACTACAAGTGAAGAAGATATACGATTCAAATGATGGAAGATCCAAAGATCAATGCACCAATGCCAAAAATGACACATACAAGTTGATCTATCTCAACCGAGGAGAACAGGCCATTCAACAGGGAGATCCTGAAATTGTGGAAGCTTGGTTTGATCAAGCTGCTGAGTATTGGAAACAAGCTATAGCGCTTGCTCCAAGCAATTATATCGAAGCACAAAATCGATTAAAGATTATAGGACGTTTTGCAGAATGAAAATCTCTCGATTACTATACTGGGAAATAAATCGTCAAGATTATGAAATTCAGAATAAATGAATTTTTCATACTATTCAATTGAATTAGCTTCTCTTATTGCATTGTCATTATAGACAAATATATTGAAAATATAACAAAGACTATTTTATTTGGATCGTTAATGAAAAGGATCTTTTCATTATGGGTAAATCCCGTCCAGAGATACAATTTAATTAAAGATTCATTAATATTTATCAATTCAAAGTTCTTTTAAATCATAAAAGTGATCTGTAACATATGGGTCCAGAGATATGGATAAATCAATCTGGATATGACAGATAATGATTATATTGAGATTGATTTATCCATATCTCTGGGCAGAAAAGGCGTTTTACGTCTCGTAATGGTCCATTGAGCACCTATCAGATATGTCATAATAAATTTGAACACCTGCCTCAAAGTGACTTTTGTATCATAGTCGCTCCAGTTCTGAACTAGGAAATAAAGAGAGGAACGAGTTGAGAATATATATATATATATATTTTTTTCTTTTTTTCAAAATTTCGACAGGTTTTTTCTCATGTCTCATCTAGAAAAGGGAGAACTCAATGATCATTCATTCACTGGAACCAGAAGTAAAGATCGTAGTGGAGAGGGATCCTATTAAAACATCTTTTGAAAAATGGACTAAACTCGGTCATTTCTCAAAGACACTAGCTAAGGGACCTACTACTACCACCTGGATCTGGAACCTACATGCTAATGCTCACGATTTTGATAGCCATACCAATGATTTGGAAGAGATCTCCCACAAAGTATTTAGTGCTCATTTTGGTCAATTAGCTATCATATTTATTTGGCTAAGTGGGATGTACTTTCACGGTGCTCGTTTCTCTAATTATGAAGCATGGCTAGGCAATCCTACTCACATTAAACCCAGTGCTCAGGTAGTTTGGCCAATAGTAGGTCAAGAAATTTTGAATGGAGATGTAGGTGGAGGTTTTTGTGGAATACAAATCACCTCTAGGTTCTTCCAGATTTGGCAAGCATCTGGAATAACTAGTGAATTACAACTTTACTGCACTACAATTGGTGCATTGATCTTTGTAGGGTTAATGCTTTTTGTTGGTTGGTTCCATTATCACAAAGCTGCTCCAAAATTGGCTTGGTTCCAAGATGTAGACAAATCTAACTTCTCCTTCAAATTTTGTGTAGCTTCGGTGACTGTCTTCTTCACCTGCTTCTGAATCTCTTTCATGGTCTGACTGAAGTCTTCTGCATGTCCACTCCTATGTTCCATAGCTCCAAGATCTCTAAGCTCACAAATACCTCTTGGGTGCATCCCATACACAACCTCAAAAGGACTCGTCCCTATGGTCTGGTTGACACTATCATTATAGGCATACTCTACTTGTGAGATGACCATATCCCATGTGTGTCCATATTCCTTTGTTAGGCACCTTGTTAGGTTTTCAATGGCAGATATCTAAAAGCTAAATGCAGATTTTATCAAATAAACTAGAAGTAAAACACACAGAAAAATAACACAGAGAATTTAACGTGGTTCACCCAATGTGGGCTGCATCCACCAAACCACAGCCATCCAATGATTTCATTAACCAGTGTAAAACCCTATTACATTATCGTGAATAATCACCTGTTTCTTATGATACTGTAACTCTATCCTAAACCCTTTATAAATTAGGGTTATACAAAATCGGGGATTTTTCCCTTTTTGTGATTTTTCCCTTTTTCAATAATTTTGCGAGGATACATGAAGAGTCTACAGTATAGAATGATCAGTTGCCACATACCAACAATCTCCCACTTGGAGACTGATCAGGATCCACACCTAAACAATCTACCACTTGGAGACTAAACCTAGATGACACTGCTGCACTTACAGCTCCCACTAGAAATAAGCACCTTGGACCCTGCTGCTTTCTTATACTTTAATTCAACCTTGAAGGCCAACCAAAGCTGAAGAGGAGCTCAGCTTCTCCCTTATCACTGCCTTAGTAAACATATCCACTGGATTTACATCTGTATGTATCTTTGCCAGCTTTACCTGTCCATCCTCCATCACTGACCGAATGAAATGATACCTCAACTATATGTGTTTGGTTTTAGAGTGCAAAGTAGAATTCTTTGCAAGATGTATAGCACTCTGGCTGTCTGTAAACAAGTAATTTTTAGCCTGTTGTTTTCCCAACTCTTCCATGAAAAGTTGCATCCATATCATCTCTTTTGTTGCCTCTGTTGCAACCACATACTCTGCCTCTGTGGTGGATAAAGTAACCACCTTTTGCAATCGAGATATCCAACTTACTGCTGTCCCACCAATGGTAAATACATAACCTGTGGTACTCCGCCTGGTATCAATATCCCCTGCCAGATCTGAGTCAACATAGCCTTTTAAATCTATATTAGATCCCTCAAAACATAAATGTTTATCTGGTGTACCTCTCAAATACCTGAGAATCCATTTCACTGCATTCCAATGCTCAATTCCTGGTTTACTCATATACCGACTAACAACTCCTACAGCATGTGCAATATCTGGTCTCGTGCATACCATGACATACATTAAACTACCTTCAGCTAAAGCATATGGTACTTTGGACATTTTTTCTTCCTCCTCTTGTGTCTTTGGACACATATCCTTAGTTAATTTTACATGACTGGGCAAAGGTGTGCTGACAGCTTTTGCATTCTCCATATGAAATCTCTGCAACACCTTTTTAACATAATCAACCTGAGATAAAAACAATTTCCTATTTTTCCTATCTCTTGTAATCTTCATACCAAGGATTTGTTTTGCTGCCCCCAAATCCTTCATAGCAAATGAATTTGCTAACTGTTGTTTTAACTCCTTTATGTGATCCATGTTAGACCCCGCTACAAGCATATCATCAACATATAAACATAAAATAATGTAGCTATCTTCACCTAGCATCTTAAAATAAACACAATGGTCTGAATTACACCTATTGTAACCTTGCTCAGCCATAAAACTATCAAATTTAAGATACCATTGTCGAGGTGCTTGCTTCAAGCCATATAAGCTTTTCTTCAATCTGCACACCAGTTTCTCCTTACCTTTGACCTCAAATCCTTGTGGTTGTTCCATATAAATTTCCTCTTCCAAATCACCATGGAGAAAGGCAGTTTTAACATCAACCTGTTCTAAATGCAAATCTTCAATAGCCACAATACTTAACACAGTACGAATAGAGGTCATTTTAACAACTGGAGAAAATATTTCCTCAAAATCAATACCTTGTTTCTGTGCAAATCCCTTTACAACTAATCTGGATTTAAATCTTTTCTTACCTCCATCCTCCTCTTTCATCCTATAAACCCATTTGTTTGCTAAAGCCTTTTTACCTGCAGGCAACTTGCATAATTCCCAAGTTTGATTTTTTAGCAAGGAGTCCATTTCTTCTTCCATTCCATGCTCCCACTGAACCTTGGTATCCACCTGCATAGCTTCATGATAACATTCTGGTTCACCAGCATTAGTTAATAGAATAGAGTACAAAGAGGGAGAAAATCTTTCTGGAGGTCTACTTAACCTTGAAGATCGCCTAACATTAACTGGAGTTTGTGGTATTTCTTGTTGTTGCTATTGCAGAGCATGAGGAACCACTGGAACATTGGTGTTTGTAATATCATCCAGCACTGCATAATCCTATTCTTTCTTCTTATGCTGCTGCAATAGATCTTTATACAACATTTTCTCATTGAATATGACATCCCTGCTTCTCACAATTTTCTTATTTTCAAAATCCCAAAGCCTATAACCAAATTCATCTATGCCATATCCAACAAATATACATTTCTTTGATTTTGCATCAAGCTTGGTTCTATTTTCAGAATCTACATGTGCAAATGCTTCACAACCGAAGGTTTTTAGAAAAGAATAACTCACCCACATTTCTTTGATTTTCTTTGTAATATCATCCAGCACTGCATAATCCTATTCTTTCTTCTCATGCTGCTGCAATAGATCTTTGTACAACATTTTCTCATTGAATATGACATCCCTGCTTCTCACAATTTTCTTATTTTCAAAATCCCAAAGCCTATAACCAAATTCATCTATGCCATATCCAACAAATATACATTTCTTTGATTTTGCATCAAGCTTGGTTCTATTTTCAGAATCTACATGTGCAAATGCTTCACAACCGAAGGTTCTTATGTTGCTGCAATAGATCTTTGTACAAAATTTTCTCATTGAATATGACATCCCTGCTTCTCACAATTTTCTTATTTTCAAAATCCCAAAGCCTATAACCAAATTCATCTATGCCATATCCAACAAATATACATTTCTTTGATTTTGCATCAAGCTTGGTTCTATTTTCAGAATCTACATGTGCAAATGCTTCACAACCGAAGGTTTTCAGAAAAGAATAACTCACCTTCTTACCTTTCCATGCTTCCTCTGGAATACCACAACCCAAAGGATTAGATGGACCTCTATTAATTAAATAAACAGCAGTGTTTACAGCCTCTACCCACATGTTTAAAGGCAACCCAACATGCAATCTCATAGTCCGTGCACGCTCCATTATTGTTCTATTCATGCGCTCAGCCACTCCATTTTCCTGTGGAGTCCTTGGAACCATTTTCTGCCTACGAATACCATTAGAGGAACAATAATCTTCAAACTCTTTGCTGCAATACTCACCACCATTATCAGATCTGAGACATTTCAACTTTTTACCTATCTCATTCTCAACCAAGCTTCTCCATTTTTTAAAAGTTTCAAATACATCAGATTTCTGCCTAATGAAATAAATCCATACCTTCCTAGTTGCATCATCGATGAATGTGACATAATAATGAGATCCACCAAGAGAAGATACTTGAGCTGGTCCCCATACATCCATATGCACAAGCTCCAATTTCTCATCTTTCTTTTGTTTCCCATCCTTGAGAAAACTAACTCTCTTTTGTTTGCCATACACACAACTTTCACAGAAATCCATGTTAACACATTTTAGACCTGGTAAAGCATTCTTTGAATGAAGTACTTTCATACCTTTTGCACTCATGTGACCAAGTCTGTTATGCCATAGTACTGATTCATAATTTGCAGCAACTATCTGATTTTCTTCCTGCTGAACTGCAGCAACTGTTCCTGAACATTGATTTTTATCTGCAATAGCTAAAGTAGAAGGAACAGTATGACCTGTACAAAGATATAAGGTGCCTACTTTCGCACCTTTTGCTACTACTAAGGCACCTTTTGTAACCTTCCAATTTTTATCACTAAATGTAACAACACAACCTTCATCATCTAGTTGCCCTGCAGAAATTAAATTTCTTTTTAGCTTTGGAATGTGCCTTACCTCATGTAGTAGCCAATGATTCCCATTCTGCAACTTGATCTTGATTCTTCCCTTTCCAACAATCTGACAAGGTTCATTATCTCCCAAATAAACTAGCCCAAAATCCCCTTGGACATAATCAAGAAAATAATTTCTATGGGGCATAGCATGAAATGAAGCCCCTGAATCTAACACCCAAGAATCATCAGCATTATCAAGAGAAAGAATCAAAGTATCCTCATCAGATTTATTACTTACCACATTTGCCTCTTTATTTCCTTCCTGTTTGTCTCCTTCTTTATTTTTTTGAGACCAACAATCTTTCTTTACATGCCTTGACTTACCATAGTACCAGCAATCCCTCTTGTCTCTAGATTGGGACCTTCTGTCCCTTGATTTTCCTCGTGACTTCCCACGACTCCCAAAATTGTTTCGTCTCTCATTTGTTCTACCCCTGCTTTCTGCATTCAAAACACTGCCTGATGTGGATGTTCCACCTGAGCTTTTCCTATGAATTTCCTCGCTCAAAATAACACCAACAACATCATCAAATTTCAATGTATTTGAACCAGAAATAGAATTGCTAACCGCCATTACCAAGCTATTCCAGCTTTCAGGCAAAGAACACAAAATCAAAAGAGCCCTAACTTCTTCATCAAAGTTAACTTTTACAGAAGTTAATTGACTGGTAACCGTATTAAATTCATTCAAATGATCAGTAACTGATCCACCTTCTACCATTTTCATATTAAATAAGCGCTTCATAAGAAATACCTTATTCGAAGCGGAAGGCTTTTCATATAACTTTGCTAGGGTTTCCATCAACTCTAGAGTTGTCTTTGCTATTGTGATATTGAATGCCATCGATTGTGCCAGGCATAAGTGAATACTGCCAAGTGCCTTTCTGTCCAAAATATCCCAGTCCTCATCCGACATTGCTGTAGGTTTCTTGGTTTTCCCTTCCAATGGCCGCCATAAATCCTTCTAATAAAGATAGTCCTCCATTTGCATCTTCCATAACTAATAGTTCTGCCCATTGAACTTATCAACCTTCATCTTACCCTCGTCTGCCATTGCTCCCACTTAACCGTGAGACTCCCACTCAACCATGAGACTTTCGTGCAAACAATAATTGAAAACAACTCGCTCTGATACCACTTGTTAGGTTTTCAATGGTAGATATCTAAAAGCTAAATGCAGATTTTATCAAATAAACTAGAAGTAAAACACATAGAAAAATAACATAGAGAATTTAACATGGTTCACCCAATGTGGGCTACATTCACCAAACCGCAGCCATCCAATGATTTCATTAACCAGTGTAAAACCCTATTACATTATCGTGAATAATCACCTGTTTCTTATGATACTGTAACTCTATCCTAAACCCTTTATAAATTAGGGTTATACAAAATCGAGGATTTTTCCCTTTTTCAGTAATTTCGCCACATACCAACACACCTAAGAAGATTACCCAACACCCTGTTAATCACCTCTGTTTGACCATCGGTCTAAGGATGGTAAGCTGATCCAAATGATAGGTTGGTACCCAATCTTTTCCATAGAGTCTTCCAAAAATGACTCATGAACTTAACATCCCTATTAGAAACAATGCTGAAAGGTAGGCCATGAATCCTTACAACCTCCTTAAAGAAAAGATGAGCTATGTAGCTAGCATCATGAGTAGTTTTGTAGGGAATAAAATGAATCATTTTGTTAAATCTGTCCACCACTACATACACACTGTCAAAACTAGACTTGGTCTTAGGGATTCCTACCATAAAATCCATTTTCACACACTCCCATGGTCTGTTAGGAATGGGCAGGGGTTGATAAGGACGAGCATTACTAGCTCCTCCCTTAGCTTTCATACATACAACACATTGTTCCACATACTTTCTAACATCTCTTTCCAACTTAGGCCAATAGTAAAACCTTTGTACTAGTTCCAAAGTCTTGTTTATGCCAAAATGCCCACTAAGACTGCCATTATGCTTCTCTTGAATGAGGTTTTCTCTCATTGACCCTCTTGGAACACACAACTAATTCCCTTTTAACAATAAACCACTTTGTAATGTATACTCAACATATTGACTATGAAAATGATTCTCAAAGTCAGAACATACCTTATAGGCTTCTGAGAAATCTTCATCCTCTCCATAGAGATCTTTAAAGCTTTCAATCCCTATGCTCTTCACTTGTATCTCTTGAACTGTCAACAACCTCTTGCTCAATGCATCTGCTACCTTATTCATCTATCCCTTCTTGTGCTTGATGGTGAAGGTAAAATCTTGGATGTATTCCATCCATTTCAAATGCCTATTACTCAACTTCTCTTGGGTGTTGATATAATTAAGTGCCTAATTGTCTGTAAAGACCACAAACTCCTTGGGTAGAAGGTAATGTCTCCACTTCCTAAGTGACTAAACCAAAGCATAAAGTTCTAAGTCATAAGTTGAATATTTCTTCTTTGCCTCATTGATTTTCTCACTAAAGAATGCTACAAGTCTTCCCTCTTGACTCAACACTCCTCCAAATGCCACTCCACTAGCATCACATTCCACAGTGAACAGCTTGTCAAAGCTAGGTAACAAAAGAATAGGTTGATTTTCCACCTCTTGTTTTAGTTTCTCAAATCCTTTCTTAGCTTCTTGTGTCCACTTAAACTTAGTTTTCAGACCACCTTTTATTGTATCTAGGACTGGTGCACAAAATACCACTAAAGTTCCTTATGAATTTTCTATAGAATTGAGCCAAACCATGGAAAATTCTTCCCTCAGTCCCTATGGTTGGTGTAGGCCAATTTATGATTGCTTCCACCTTGCTTGGATCCATCTTCAATGATCCTTTAGACACTACAAAACCCAAATATACAAGCTCTTGCTTAAAGAACTCACACTTCTCTAGATTGATTGCCAACTTCTCCTCTTGCAACCTTCTAAGAACCAACTCCACATGTTTTAAATGCTCTTTTGCTGTCTTGATGAATATGAGGATGTCATCAAGGTATAAAACCACAAATATCCCTATGAAGTCCTTCAGCACTTCATTCATGAGCCTCATGATTGTGCTAGGGGCATTGGAGAGACCAAATGGCATCACTCTCCATTCATATAACCCACCATTTGTTTTAAATTTTGTCTTCCATTCATCACCATCCTTAATTCTGATGTGATGGTATCCACTCTTGAGATCCAACTTGGTGTAGTATTGAGCTCCTCCTAGACAATCCATTAAATCTTCAATTCTAGGAATAGAGAACCTATACCTAATGGTGATTCTATTTATTTCTCTAGAATCAGTACATAAGCTCCATTTTCCTCCATTCTTGGTTGCCAAAACTACTGGTACTGCACATGAGCTGATGCTCTTTTGAATCAATTCTTGATCCAACAACTCTTGCACTTGTCTAGCTACCTCTAGATTCTAATCCGGTGTAAGCTTATAAGCTACTTTGTTTCCTTTCCATTTCTTGGATTTGTGCCTTAAAGGCATTATAGAATTTTTTTTGTGTTCATAAGGTCATGTTGACCATTTACTAGATTGGGAATTGGCTACTAAGATAAGTGTTGACCTTGTAGACCTCCCCAGGTATTAGTTTGTTTTGCAATTTTGAAAAATAAGGCTTATGGAAACATAACCGGCCATGGAATAGTTAGGGCTCAAGCCTAACTGAATTTGAGAGTCTACTTAAGATGTGCCTTGACCTCTGTGAAAGGTTTGAAGGTAGTGAGAACATTTGTAATTTTGAAATTTGATAAATGCTAGAGTGGACAGTGAGAAGGATAAGTGAAATTTTTTGTTTGTTTTAATTTTTGTGTGAAAAGGAGTAGTCATGGATTTGTAGGTTATTTTAGGTTGTTGTATACCTATGTTTCAAGCTTTGTGTTGTGTTAATTAACTTGTGTAATCAGTTTCCAAGCATTGTTTTTTAAGTTTATTTGGTTTGTTTAGTTCACTGTTTTGTGTGGCAGACTATGATTGATGGAGTCCTAATTACTTTCCCACTATACTTGAGTACGAGCCTTTGTGAAATGTGGTTAGGCTTCATGTCTATACATAAGTTAGAGGTAGGAGTGGTCAGGAGTGATGGAGGCATGAAGAAAGACTTATCCTAGGGGAGCTTGGCAGTGCCTGACTAGGAAAGTCTTGAAGTACAAGGCACTTAGCTTGCAGGGGTAACCTCTCCTTACTTATCCCCATGGTAGAAAGGTGGAAAGGAGCCTTAAAAAGGCTTGGTAACAAGGAGGAAGTCCCAACAATCCATTTGGGTGGAGAACCAAATAATAGTCCACTGGGTGGTCAGAAAACGGCTCCAAAAGGCCTAAATTTGCTAATTGGGTAGGATTGACCTGTGTACGGATAGTCAAGGGACAAGACCTTTGAAATATTTAAGAGGTAGGCATCAGGACTATGAATCCATTGAAGAGATTCAGGGTTCATTGGAGGAGTTAGGATAGTTACTTCTTTCTCTCAGAGGAAAGGCGTAATTTAGGAAGCCTAAAAATTAGGGAGTTAAAACCCTAGGTGAGGGTTTGGAGGTAGTGGAGGACAAGTGGAGTTTGGTGAACCTACAAGTACCATAGGAGGAATGTTGGAATCCTATTGAAACCTTTCTACACCCCCACAAAGAGCAATTGAAGGAATGGAGGTATTTAGCCTTTAGGGAAGATTAAGGGCTAGGGAAAAGAATGGTAGAGAAAGCACCAAGATTGGCTTGGTTAGGGAAATGGGAATGATAGTAGGGTTTTCCAGGAGAACCAGGGGTGCCTAACTAGTATTAGGGCCTATAGGTTAAGGTGGTGGAGAGTGACACCATAGGGGTTCTTGAGAACAAGGACCCAGAGCATGGAACAGTGAGTGTTCCACCCAATCCTCCCCTATCAGAGAGGTAGAGAAAGTTAGGGAGGAATGGAGGGGTAGGTGGAGAGAGGTGGTGTAGGGGAGGTAGGGTGGGAGAAATAGAGGGAGGGAGAGAAAGGCATACCCTTGACCATATTCCCTATACACTCTCAACCCTTAACCCTATTCCTTATACCCTCAATCCATATCCAATATCCAATATCTTAAACCCTTAACCTTATACCCAATATCTTCAACCCTAATCCTTTTACCGTATACACTTACCCTTAGAAATTCAAACCTAAACATTATCCCTCAATTGTAAACCCTCAACTATAAACCCTCAACCCTCAACCCTATACCATATATCCTCAACCCAATACTTAAGCCCTAATCCTTCAAACCTCAACCCTATACCTTAAAACCTAAACCCTACACTCTCATCCCTTAACCCTATGACTTATACCCTTAACCCATACCCTAAACAATATACCCAATATATTAAACCTTAATCCCTATACCCTATACACTTAACCTAGACATTCAACCCTAAAAATTATCCATCAACTATAAACCAACAACCCTCAACCCTCCACCTATCCCTATCTCATTCTCTCTCTCCCTCCCACCTTACCAATCCATATCTACATCATTTCCTCTTTCTCTCCCTCTCTCTATCCCTCCCACCATACCAATACCTATGTCCTTCTCTCTCTCTCCCTCTCACCCTACAAATCTCTATCTCCTTATCTCTCAGCATCCCACCCTACCAATCCCTATCTCCTTCTCTCTCTCCCTCCCACCCTACCAATATTTATCTCCTTACTTCTCACTATTCCTCCCACCCTATCACTCCCTATATCCCTCCTTCCCTATCTCAACCTCACACCTTACCAATCCCCCATCTCTCTTTCTCTCTCCCTCCCACCCTACCAATCCTTATTTTCTCTCTCTCTCTCTCTCTCTATTACTCCCACCCTACTCATCCCCATATCCTCTCTCTCTCTCCCTCCCACCTTACCAATCCATATATCCTTCTCTCTCTCTCTCCCTTCCACCTTACCAATCCATATCTCCATCCTTCCCTCTCTCTCCTTCCCTCTCTCTCCTTCCCACCTCACCAATCCATATCTCCCTATCTCTTTCTCTCTCTCCCTCCAACCTTACCAATCACTATCTCCCTCCCACCCTAAAAATCAATATCTTCTTTTCTCTCTCTCTCTCTCTCTCCCAACCCTTCCAATACCTATCTCCTTGTCTTTATTCCTCCCACTCTACCAATCCCTATATACTTATCTCTCTCCCTCACACCTTACCAATCCATATCTCCGCCCTTCACTCTCTATCCCTCCCAACTTACCAATCCATATCTCCCTATCTCCTTCTTTCTCTCTTTCCCCACCTTACCAACCCATATCTCCCTATCTTCTCTATCTCCCAACCATCCTAAAAATCCCTATCTCCTCTCTTTATTCCTCCCACCCTACCAATCCTTATCTTATTTTCTCTCTCTCTCTCCCTCCCACCCTACCAATTTGTATCTCCTCTTTCTCTATTCCTCCCACTGTACCACTCCCTATCTCCCTCCTTCCATCTCTCACCCTCCCACCTTACCAATCCCTATCTCCTCTCTCTCTCCATCTCACCTTTCCAATCCCTATCTCCTTCTCTCTCTCTCTCCATCCCACCCTACCAATCCCTATCTCCTCTCTCTCTATTCCTCCCACCCTACCAATCCCTTTCTCCTTATATATCTCTCTCTCCCACCCTACCAATCCATATCTCCTTCTCTCTCTCCCCCCACCCTACCAATACGTATCTCCTCATCTCTCTATTCCTCTTTCCCTACCAATCACTATCACCTCTCTCTATCTCCCTCCCACCCTACCAATCCATATATCCCTCCTTCTTTCCCTCTCTATGTCCTTCCCACCTTACCATTCCATATATCCCTATCTCCTTTCCTTCCCCCCATCTTACCAATATAGATCTCCCTATCTCATTTTATCTCTCCCCCAATAACCCTACCAGTCCCTATCTCCTTATCTCTATATTCCTCCTACCCTACCAATCCATATCTCCTCTCTCTCTCTATCTCTCCCTCCCACCCTACCAATATCTATCTCCTTCTCTTTCTCTATTCCTATCTCCCTCATTCCCTCTCTCACCCTCCCAACTTACCAATCCCCATCTCCTCTCTCCCTCCCACCCTACAATCCCTATCTCCTCTCTCTCTCCCTCCACCCTATAAATCCATATATCCCTCTCTCTCTCTCTCTCCCTCCCTCCCATTCTATCAATCACTATCTCATTCTCTTTCTCCCTCCCACCCTACTAATCCCTATCTCCTTCTCTCTCTCCCTCCCACCCTACTAATCCCTATCTCCTTTCTTTCTCTCTCTCTCTCTCTCCCACCCAACCTACCAATATCTATCTCCTTTATACCTATTACTCACACCCTGTAACATTCTAAGTTTTAACTTTCAAGTAAATAAACTATGTAATTTAACCATTTCCATAAAATTGTCTTTCCCTAATAGAGAAGAATGAACATAGATGTCATAAAAATAATCAACATTGATTACATTTTCAAAATAATATTTTGCATATTAAAATATTCCATGGATTGTGTAAAAATTACATACATAGCTCAACCGAGCTTCAAAGAAATAGATAAAGATGGTCCAGGAATCTCATTTCAAATCTTGGTCTTTTGTTACCTGCTGAGGAGGAGACGCATCACTCAAGAACTTTTCCACCAACCATAGACTCATATGCGGTGCCCCACACATCTATCAGTTTATGGATGGACCTTCCCTTTGAAGAAGAGATTGGTGGAGTAGCCTTGTAATTACAACCATTTTGAGATTATTGTTGTGTCCTACATGACTAGAACTTTTAAAGCCTACAATTTTGAAGTAGTATGCATAAATGGATCACAATGAATTGATGATGGAGACAAAGGAAAACACACTAATTTGGAAAAAAATTTCTTACTCAATACTTTCAGTGACAGTCATCCTACTCAAATAAACTAATCAAGCTTGATTTTAATTTAGGCCATTATAAAATATGCATAGGAATTTACTTCTATGGGTAGTCTTTAACCCTAGAAACAACCTATTCCCTTTCCCAAAACTCAATGGTATTTCTAACCACAAATAAAATTCTATGATTCACTAAAGAAAGGATTCTCAATAAATTAAAATCAAATTAATCAAAACTTATTCTTTCATAATAAAAGACAAATAAAATAAGATTAGATCCTCATGCCTATAATTCATTTGACCCAATTTACTATCAGATTTGCATCCTTCCAATGATAGCTTGCCAGTCTTCACCTCAACTACTATAAAAAATTAATGAAATCATTCACAATAACCTCTATCTAAAGCTCAAAAAATAACTCAATTCTCTCCCAATATAACTCTATTCTCTCACAAATTATAACTCTAAGATTAATTGCAATGAAATGAGAACTATAGAATTGTGTGTCCCAAATGGTAGAGCTAGCCCACCTATTTATACAAAATATTGAGATATCTATGCCAAAACAAAAGGTGTTCTAGTCGACACCACTCCACATGTAGAATGAATCACCTCTCACAATAAAAAGGTGGAAAAAATATAAATCAAAACTCAACTTGGTATTCTAAAAATCGACCTCCTTTTCTTGACAACAACACAAGACTAGTTCAAATATGCACATTCTTAAAAGATGAGAATTGAATTTCAATCAAGATAGAATTATAAAAATACAAAATTTTCATATATTTGTGCCATGTATCATCCATCTTCCTATTCCTTTTTCATGATTTATCTCAATGAAACAACCCACTTTAAACAAGCAATACATATCCCCTATCGACTTAGTCATAGTAACATAAGCAAGAACTCATAACCTCCAAACACATAAACATTATCCAAGAATTTATTCAATATTAATCAAGAACCTTACTAGTGAAATCACATCATACTAAAGGATGACTTACTAATTCCAAACAAAATAACTTGACTCAACCATTCTACTGTGAGTGTGTGTATAAGCTCAGTTAGGTTTCATTACTAGTTACCCAACCAAGTTCTTCTCCTGAGTGATAATTGCCCTCACACCTAGAGGATTTAATGTGAACCTGCATCCAACTAATAAATTCTCATGATAGTTAGTTGTTAATCAAAATATGCATTTTCATAATATTTTTCTATAGTTAAAATATCCAAATCAATAACCATCCATCTCACATATATTCATTTCATCACATAACATTAAATGAAATAAACAATCATTCATAATTTATAAATAACAAAGTGCAAGCACATATATTCTCAATTAGAATTATAATTAAATTTTACATATGCAATAATTTAACCTAGCACAATAATAGTAAATAGGTAAACACACAATGGGGTATGACATACTCCCCCCATTGTGAATCATTGTCTTCAATGATTTTATGTAGCAAAAATAAACTAAACGAATAATGTTTTTTTTTTTTAAGTACTTTCATAAGAATGTAAAACATGTGGGAACTTTTTTTGTATCTCAGCATAGTCTTCCCAAGTGGCAAAGTATCCTGCATACTCGTCCCATTTGGCTTTGTAGTATAAAACTTTAATGTTATGTAACTGATGCTTACGCATTCCAAGCACCTTGATAGGCTCAATTGTTACCACTCTAGGGTCTTGTACTTGTAAACAATTCCAATCAATCACATGATTATTTCATGGTATATACTTCTTTAGGTAAGAAATGTGAAAGAGATTATGCATCTGAGAAAGAGTTGTTCGCAACACAATTTGATAAGCTACAAGATTCACTTCCTTAATAATATCAAAAGGTCCTACATAACATGGAGCTAATTTGGATGACTTTCTAAATTTGATGAAACTCTTATAATATTTAACCATCAATAATACCTTGTCACATACTATAAACTTTTGGGGCACTTTCTTTGCATCTACATAGATTTTATGTCTATCATTAGCTTCAGCTAACATTTCCTTTATAATCTTCACTTGTTCTTCCATTTCAGCCAACATCTCTGGCCCAAGACTCACCCTATCCTCAATTTTAACCCAAATTATAGGGGTTAAAAACTTTTGACCATATAATTATTCAAAAGGAGACATCTTTATTGCATAATGGTAGGAATTTTTATAAGAAAATTCCACTAAAGGAAAGTAATCTTCCCACTTGTATTGTTGATCCATGCAATACATCATAAGTAGGTCTTTGAGTACTTGATTCACCCTTTCTATTTTCCCACTTGTTCCTGGATGATATGCATAGCTTATATTCAGCTGAGTCCCAAGTGTAAATAATAAGGTTTTCCAAATCCTTGAGGTGACTCATGCATTTTGATCTCAGATAATCTTCTCAGGAATTCCATGTAGTCTAAATATTTCTTGAAAAAAATTCTATGCTATGACAAGAGCTCCATCAGCTAGATTCCCAGATATGAAATTTCTTCCCTTAGTAATTTTATCACCAACCACAAGAATGGAATTATTCTTACTCCTTGAAATGGGAAATCCTTGCACAAAGTCCATACTTATGACTTGTCACTTACTCTCTAGAATATCATGTGGGTATAACAACCTTGTAGGATGATGATATTCATCTTTTACCCTTTGAAATTCTAGGAATCTAGCCAAAAGTATAGCAACATCTCCTTTCATCCCTTTCCAAAAATATAATGGATTTACATCGACCAACATTTTTGTCACACCAAGGTTTTCAGAGTAGGGTGCTTCATGAAGTTCTTTCCACACTAGATTTCTCAATTCCTATGATTCATGTACACACATTCTCCCCCTATACCTAAGTATTCCATTAGGTTCAAAATGAAATCCTTCATACCTAGCATATTTATGATTTCTTGTGATTTATTACTTAACTTGCAAACAGTACTCATCCTCATTGCACCTTTGCAATACTTGACCTTTAAAGCCAGTTTGGACTGTCACTATTGAAGCAATATGACATCTTTGACTTAAAGAATCGGTAACCCGATTTTCTTTCCCCTTAATGTAACTGATGTTGAAGTCATAATCAGATATTAAATCCAATCATATTCTCTATCTTGCATTTACATTAGGTTGAGTAAATATATATTTCAACCCGTGATGCTTAGTTTTCATCTCAAAAGGCTTCTCCAACAAGTAATGCCTCCATATTTGCAATGCATGAATCACTCCAGATAAATCTAAATCATGCGATACACAATTTTTATCATAGGGTTTCAACTTCCTCGATTCATAATAAATTACTTACCCTTCCCTCATTAAAAATCCACCTAAGCCCTCTCTTGATGCATCCATGATAAAAGGTAAATATCCATTAGGATTTGGTAGTTTCAAGAATGGGGTAGTAGTTAAAATCTCTTTGAGTAGATCAAATGCTACTTGGCACTTCTTTTTTCACTTAAAATTCTTAGCTTTCTTCTACAATTAAGTAATTGGAAAGGCTATCTTGGAGAATTTTGCAACATACTTCATATAATATCCTTCCAAACCCATACAAATTCTTACCTCAAAGACACTTTTGGGCACTAGTCATTCTAGCACTACCTTGATCTTAGCTAGGCCAACTAAGATTCCATATGCTAAGACCAGATGACCAAGATAATGTACTCTCTTCTGAAACAAGCTACACTTAGAGAGTTTCCCATACAACTTATGTTCTCTTGGTCTTTTTACAACTATCTCTAAATAGCTACAATGATCCTCCTCATTCCTTAAATAAATTATAATATCATCAAGGAAAACCAAGACAAACTTATCTAGACGATCTCTAAATACATTTTTTAGAAGATTCATAAATGTTGTTGGTGCATTATTTAGACCATATGGTAGAATTGCAAACTCATAATGCCCATATTTGGTTCTGAATGCAGTCTTAAAGATATGCTCATCTTTAATTGTCAACTAGTGGTATCCAGATTGTAGATCAATCTTAGAAAATATAGCAGCTCCTCTCATTTGATCAAAAATATCATCAATGTGTGGCAATGGATACTTTTTCTTTATCGTATCCTTATTAATCATGTGATAATCTATGCATAAATGAAAAGTAATATCCTTCTTTTTCACAAATATTACTGGTGCTCCCCAAGGTGATACACTTGGTCTTATAATTCCCTTAGAAAATAGTTCATCTAGCTATGCCTTCAGCTCCAGTAACTCAGTTGTTTTCATTCTCTATGGCACCTTGGACACAGGTTCATATCCTAGTACTATATTAATTTAAAATTCAAATATTCACTTTGGTTGTAGTCTAGGAAATTCCTCTGGAAACACACCCAAACAATTCTGCAATATAGGATATATTTTCATATCTATCACTCTATTTTTTTCCATTTCACCTTATTCCATTTATTGGAAGCTCTATGGTCCATAGTTATCAAGATCCTCTTGAGAATTGGATCCCTTATAATATTCAATCTTTTCCATCTTGACTGAAAAGATCTTGCATCCTTTCTTCTTATCCCTTAACAACTACATAGTAGAGATTGGGTGTAGCTTGACCTCCCTAGGTATCCCTTGTAGCATCACTTGATTGCCAAATTCATCCAAGAATTATACTATTTTTAAATGGAATTCTACCTTATATCTATGTCTCCATAGCCAATTCATTCTTAGGATATCATCATAGGATCCTAAAAGTTCTACATATAGGTTCATCTCTGTAGAAAAGCAAGGTAGCTCA